>VXBH01001893.1:107566-173017 GCA_013400035.1 Rynchops niger
AGGGTGGTGAGGCACTGGAACAGGTTGCCCAGGGAAGCTGTAGCTGCCCCATCCCTGGAGATGTTCACGGCCAGGTTGGATGGGTCTTTGAGGAGCCTGGTCTAGTGGGAGGTGTCCCTGCCCAGGGCAGGGCGTATGAGACTAGATGATCTTGAAGGTCTCTTCCAACCCAAACCATTCTGTGATTCTATGATTCTGTGAGAGCGATCTGGCCAGCCCTGAAGTCAGCAACATCTGAACTGCATGGCAACACACAGAAAGGACCCAAAAAGTTGTTCCCTCCAGAGACTGTGAGCACCCTGCCCAGGAGTCCAGTTCACACTCTGTACAGACACTGTCTGACCTTTTACCCAGGTACTAGGCAAAAGGAAGAGTGTCTGAGCATGTCAGAGGAAAAAGACAATTGGAGATCTGGGGACAACTTTGAGCTTACAAAAGTTGTAGCCTACCATTGCAGGGAAAAGGTTGGAAACACTGGAGCTTTCTATGAAGCCTTCATGCACACAGACTCTGTTACTGCGATGTTCTAAGGAATTTCTGCTACAGAAAAATCAAGGTCTTTAGTCACTGAGGGTCTTTAGTAGGACAAGGACCAAGGCCTTTGAGTTGTCTCTTGGATACAGCATGCAAGAACCGTCAATGATGTTGACATGGGTGTTACTGGGATTGGCTGTACTGGGAAGAGAAGTGAAACACGTTGGAGTAATTGTGAAGGAAAAAGAAGGAAAAATGGGAGGAGATGGGGACATGTGGCTCCTTTCTACAGGATGTAGAATGGGCCAGTTTCAAGCAAGCCATTCGAACGCTGCTGTCCCACCGCAGCTTTAGGTACTGTGGTCACCGAGTTGCTCTGGCAGGAGATGCAAGTCCTTTCAACATCTCCTCTATTAAGATGTGGTCCTGGGTCTTGAGTGTTTCTGACAGGTCTCCACGCCGGTAATAAGCAGCAGCTGCCTAGTTCTGCCTGGCTGCACACTGGAGATGGGTGGAGGAGGAGAGCGGAGATGTTTTTTTACACCTGAAGGGACATGCTGGGCACCGCACAATTCTTCTGACAGCTGCTTCCCCTGCCTCTCCCCCTCCTCTCCGCTTTCCCTCTCTTTCCATGGGGAAAAGCCTTGTGAGGTATGGAATGCTGTGCTGTGGAAAATGACATATGCTGTCCCTAACCAGGTTGTCATATCAACAGGGCATGGGAGAAAGGAGCCTGCACCTTCCAAGCAGGGCTGCTCTCTTCAGCAGCTTGCAAGGTCTCCTTCCTGGGGGATTAGTCTGGGAAGGTGAACAGGGAAGCAGAAAGATGGAGAGTTTATTGGCACTGAAAACTTGGTTGCTTTGCCCAAAGACTTCAGTTAATGAGTGGGAAGGTCATTGTCTTCCTTTATTTGTAAACAGGGCTTGGAGAAGCTACTTTCTGCACCATCACCAGCCCGTGCATTACAAATATTACCGTAGATTTTACTGGGTATCTTCACCCTTTCCTCCCCAACATGTACGGGGAACAATTTCTTGGAGAAGAGCTTATTGACACTTTATAGGAGTTCCCTGATCCCTACTTTTAGTACTTATGGTTTACCTTGTACCTCATCACTGTCTAAATATCTCTCTGGGGAACATCTCACCTGCAGATGACACCTTCCCATTTGAACACAGAAGAATGACACCCTACTGAAAACCCTCCGTCCACAAAACACCTCCTCTCCTAAGGATGGTGAAAGCTGGTCCTGCCTGCAAGAGAGTGCCTCGTCTGAGGGCTGCCACTCAGGTTTCAGCAATGAGCAGACGCTGCCCTCGCTCTGCAGTTGGGAAGCCGGGCTGTGCAAGTAAAGTGACTTTACCCAAGTTTCAGAGTGGAGTCAAGAATAGAAGCGATGTCCCTTGGCCCTTTTTGGGATGAATCATCCTTGTAAATCCGCTTGCCTTGACTGATCTGGTAAATATAGGGTGTGAGAAAGGGTGATTAAGTGACTTATCTGAAGTCACATGTGGCATTTATGGGATTTGGACACAATCCTAAACCGGCTCCACTGCTTTAACCACTATGCTTTCCCTGCTGTAGCTGTGACCCTGAAAGCATGCAAACACCATCATGTATTACAGCAGCAAAGAATAAATTCGTAGCCAGCCTGGAAAATCAGCTCCCTAAGGAAATACAAGATTAATCCCGTACGGGAGAAGATGCAATCTAAAGCAGGCTGTTAATTAATTATTATTATCTTAACCAACCCAAGTATGGAGTCAGGGACACAAGTAAGGTTACAATTTTTGACAGATGCAGATTGATTTCTTAGAGCATCCACACCAGGCAGAGCAGCTAATCCCTTTCACAAAGGTGCAAATTGTTAATCTGATTTGCATGCTTGGCTGGCTGCTTTTGTCCTGCCGATTAGTTTAGAAATCACTAGGCGGTGACGAATAAATGAGAAGTTGTGACTGGGCTCCCTCCTGAAATGAATTTCTGATTGACTTTGGAAGGCATCTCCCTGGGGCTGGTTTCTGTCTTCTGAAACAACCCAAACCAAAAAGGGAGGAAAGAGGTAGGTGGGGCTGGGGAGAGGAGGAACGAAATTAAACAAAGGGCAGCTCTTAATTAAGGCCTAGGAGCACATCTGAAGACACTGACAGGTGGTAGCCGACATTAGTACCTTGCAAGTCAACTCACTAAACACCAGTCTCTGCCTGCTTTTTTAATATCTGCGAAGAGGGTGGTTGAGTCTCTTCTCCGAGGTGAGCAGATCTGTTTATAATTATATTACATTTAAAGCATGCAGCAGCGAAAAAATTGGGACTGGAGCCCCAGACCTGTTAAGCCAAAAGGCACAGTTTGGTCTGCTAAGCGATTTTGTCACTTTAAATGAACTGTATTCTTTTTCTCTTAGGGTCTTTCCCATTGCTGATGAAAGGTGTTCTCTCTTATCTTTTAGTCTCAGGCAAGTTATTGTATGTGAGGAGTTACTGAGGCTCAGACTATCTTCTAAAACTGCTGAATTCATAGGGGAGGACAAATCGTCTGAACCATTGTGGGTCTGCAATTCAGCATTCAGATGAAGGCATCTGAATGTCTATGTAGGGGTCTTTCCTTGGGAGATGGTGTCAGATCTCCTGCTACAATTAATACCATCACACTCAGACTCCACTGACTGCATCAGCCAGACCTCCAGTAGCTACCCAAAGAGCTCAAACAGGCAGCTCGCAGAAAGACACCTACAGAAAGACACCTAAATGTGGCTGTCTCCACCTGTAAGCCAATCCTTAGCCACAGATACAAAAAACTTCAGATGCTTACAAATGAGCTTTTTCTCTCAGGCTCCTTTGATTACCAGTCAGATGTGACTTTCTGCCTTCTGGAGTAAATTCTTATTGTTTTGGGGGTCATCTGAACCCTGTTGGCGATAAAGAGGTCTGAAGGAAGCAGATTTGTGAACCTGGTCTTTTGTGGCTCCCTTGTCAGTGGTGCAGGCAGCTTAGGAAAGCTTCAAGATCTGATGTGAGTAGGGTTTTGATGCTATATACAGATGTCTGGATTGCTTGTGCCACTGCTTCCACTTTCCTGCATATTTTTAGCCTCTGGAGAAGAGTAGTATACTTAAAGAGTCACCAGCCAGCCACTGAAGTAATCTCACTTCAGACCAAGTGTTTGGTGTGATCTTGCATGTCTGTGTGTGGTGGTCAATTTCTGCTAGACATGATTTGCATTAAATTCTCCTCTGTGACTCACCTCATCACTGCGTTGTTGAAGCAGAGGATGTTTGGCAGCTATTTGGTGGATATCTGCCCATTCATCCATTTTTCTACCTTTCTGCGACTGTCTCCTGGTGTTGTGCTTTAACCCCAGCTGACAGTGAGGCACCACGCAGACACTCACTCACTTCCCCTACGGTGGGATGGGGGAGAGAATTGGAAGAGTGAAAGTGAGAAAACTCATGGTTTGAGATCAAGACAGTTTCATAGGTAAACCCAGTTGTGAACACAAGCAAAGCAAAACAAGGAATTCATTCACTACTTCCCATCAGCAGGCAGGTGTTCAGCCATCTCCAGGAAAGCAGGGCTCCATTGAGCATAATGGTTACTTGGGAAGACAAACACCGTAACTCAAATGTCCCCCCTCTTCCTTGTTCTTCTCCCATCTTTTTATTGCTGAGCATGACTTCATATGGTATGGAATATCTCCACGGTCAGTTGGGGTCAGCTGTCCCGGCTGTGTCCTCTCTCAACTTCTTGTGCACCCCCAGCCTACTCCTTGGCAGGGTGGTGTGAGGAGCAGAAAAAGCCTTGACTCTGTGTAAGGACTCCTCAGCAATAACGAAAACATCCCTGTGTTATCAACACTGTTTTCAGCACAAATCCAAAACATAGACCCATACTAGCTACTATGAAGAAAATCAACTCTACCCTAGCCAAAACCAGCATGCTTGGTTCACCCTCTCTCCTTTTGCTCTACTTTGTGCCTTGCTCTCTTCCCATCTCTGTCTTTGCCCATCTCCCATAGTATTTAACATCTTAGCTGTTCATTCAAGTAGGTAAAACCTACCATCTGCATGTTTTAGATGTATATCCTCGTCTCTTTTCTAAACTCATAAGTCTCTTTCTATCTCTCCCTCCTCTCCTTGGAGAGAGAGGTAAAGAAGAGCATCTGTCCTTTGTTTCAGTGGCCAATCTGGCCCAAGCCATGACATTGGACAGTGGAGACACACAATACCTCTATTCTAGTAACTTGAACAGTTCTGGCCCATGGGTCTCAGCACTAGGAAATTGAAACAGTTGGCATGGGCCAAACACCATTTGTGACAACAAATTTGGATGAGAACACCCTGTTTTGGAAGCTAGAAGAGTAGTGGTATGAACATAGTCCCAGAAGCATTCAGTTAGCAGAAAGCTATGGATTTTTGTCACCACTGTAGTCACAGAGGCATGGGAAGACAGGTCAGAGCTAACTACTCTACTGTTAACAGGGTGGTCAGCATTAATTAGTCTACAGTCTGTCCCTGAGGAGCTGTGCACATGTGTAACTTCAGGCCAAACTTCCCCGTGGACCAAGTTGCCAGTGGAGGTTTTGAACCCAGCTGGATTTGGGAGTAGGCAGTGACACATCAAAGTTTGGGTGAGCAAAGGTAGGCAGATACTTTGGAAGACAAAGTTCCATGAGGTGGAGACATCTTCATGTCTACAGCACCTTTCAAACTGGGAGGGACCTTGACAGACCTCCTGGAAGTGCAGCCAGCTCTGGGGAGGAGTAGGGTGACTCTTGGACAGGGCCAAATCACCTAACACTTGGGGCTTCATCCTGCCCCTGTCCTCATGCAGCCGCAGCTGAGGCAGCATGGAAAGGTACAAACATCTTAATTGATTTGCCCAAGGCTAAGCTGGAGTTTGATTGCAGAGCTGAGAAATGAACCAAGTTAAAATCCCAAGCCATGGATTTTCCTTCCTTTCCTATGCAGATCCAAAGGTGATGGCTTTGTGCGATACAGCAATTAATCCTGTACGACGCCTGGCTACTGCAGCAAGTTTGATGGCTGCAGTTGGTGACACTTAGTTACCCAGAAGTGCTATCAGCTCTGTAACGCAATTTGCAATAAGTCACCATTAATTAATGCAAAGTTATGAAGCACTTCTAGGGAAAGTGACACACCAAGTCGACATCAGTGCAAGAAGAGTTCATTATGGCTAATGTTACGACAATAAAAGACGGAGGAATTAATGATGAATTTCAATGTTAAATATCACTTTTCACATGCTTTCCTCAGAAGGGAGGAGGCACTTGGAGAGGACCTGGAAAGGGGCAGCGTAATCGTAGGTTGCCAAAAAGAAAAGGCATATCCTTCTTCTTTTCCTTGTGCAGTGTCTGAGCTGTGCCCTCTTTGTACAGACACAGTCACAGACCCTGGGATGTGCACACACCGTACCCATCCCCAGCCCTGTAAACGCATCCCAAAGTGGTCCCTCCCATTTCATACACTCCCGGGTACGCATCATGCCTCCACGTGGAAGAGGTTTGACATTGATAGACCTTCCTACAACTTACAGCCTTGTTTTGACAACTTGACTAGTCACCGTTTGCTCAAAAGCTGCTTGCGCCCATCCTACCCCACTGCTGACAGACCTGCCTTTCTCTCTGTTCCTCCTCTCTTCCCTCCTGCCTTTTACTCTCCAAAGTTTCTGCCAACCCCTTTGTGCCAAATTCTGGATTGACTGTTTGTGAGGCCACCTGCTTGAGTGGAAAACTCAGAAGGAAGGTGGTGATTTTAGGTATTTATTATTATTTCAAATCTGTTCTCAGTTGGGTTCACAAGGCAATATTAAGTCCCCCTGGAAAATCTCTCTTGATCAACACACATGTGTACTCGGTCCTCTCTTAATTCCTCTCCCTATATACACATATATGTGTATAAACACATACACGCACCAGTGCTTGAAATACACATTTTTTTTTTCCGTCTCCATATGTATGTATGCTTCTATATCTCTCCACCCAAATGTTCCTGGTGACGGCTGTGCATGGACACATGGACAGCACATAAATGAGCAAAGCGGTGCAGCTGCCCTACACAGCCATGCTTCTCACCCTTGTCCCAAGGATGACCTACATGGTTTCAAGCCCCTTTTTATATCATCAAGCCCTTACACAGTACAGAAATGGATATTCTTTCTCCCAGTTCTTGTCCCGCATGACTTGACCACATTAGTGGCAGTTCAGTGATGCAGTTTGGTTATTCCTCAGACATGGAGCATCCCTTCTGTTCCTTAAAGACCACAGTCACACAACAGCAAACTTCAAATAAAACTTTTACTATGCCACAGTAGCCACACAAGCTACTTTGGAAGATACCAAAACCTTGAACTCTCAGAAAAAAACCTCTCAAACCAACATTTTACTAGAGTAAGGCTTATACTGAACTCATGACACGTTTACATCCTCATGGTGTTTTAGAAAGGAAATGAAACCACCTGAAGAGTTGAGCATCAACTAGCAAACCATTGCAAGATGTACATATACAGATGAGTACAGTTAAAAACTCTGAAGGTTTTTTATGCCATCAAGAACTTCAGAAAAATCAGTCATGGGGATTAAAACATTCCAAAATGTTGAAGCCATAAGTTTAGTTTTAAGGAGAGAGGTTTTGGGGATGTCCCATTTTATATTCTGGCTAAACCAAGCTTACCTCTACCTCTGCTCCCTCAAAATTGCAAACCTGCATGTGGCTGTTGTGCAGAAACTCTTCCATAATGGGCTACAAAGCCAAGCCAGAGCAATTCCCTCAGCTAATCAATATACAAAGTGCCGCTGCGGTTCTGATCTCAGTCAAAGCAACATGCGCTCCCCTCATCACAAAGGCCTGCGAGATCAAAACCAGAAATTCAATAAAAAACACACTCCACTCCTGTGTAGCTACACTTCTGAGAAGAAGCAACATTGATACTGAAGTGCTTGATGCTGGCAGCTCCCCTGCGTGACAAATACACTTGTGTCCTGGGAGCAGGCCCTAAAAATAATAATAAAAATCCAATATACGGGGTGCTGGGAAGATCAGATTGGAAACACGAAGTTGGGTTGTAATGGATCAGTACTTGGGTGCTTCACTTCTGCAGGCTTTATCTCAGCAGCAAAAAACCATGATCTCGTCCTTCGTCTTCGCCCCAAGGACATACAACCAGAAACTTGGAGATGAATGACTGTAATGGTCCATCTCTCAGGAGGAGAGCCCAAAAGAGAAAAATATTTTCCTCTGCTTTGCTCCAAATCTGGTGAGATATGAACAAAGCTCCTTTCTCAAATTATCTGAAAGAATAAGAGGGAACAAATAATCTCCAGATAAAAAGGAGGAGGAGAAAAAGAGCATTTTTTTTTTTTTTCAGAGTCGTCAGTGCTATAAATAGATGAATTCAAGAGTGGAAAGTTCTGTCACAGAATTAGTTAGGAATGGTAGGGTTGGATGGGCATCTGGATACCGGTGTTTGATTATATGGCTTTGGACAAGCTTTGCTTCTTGGACATCAGATTCATCAAGTTGTGTTGCTTCTTTCCCTGATAGCTATTCCGGGCATCACACAGAGTGGCCTTAACCCCAAACATCTCCCTCCCAAACTCTCAGAAGTCCTCTGGCCCACTCATTTAGATCCAAACACTGTCTCTTTCCTGTAGGACGCCTCCACAATTCATAGGCAAACCACCATCCCCGTCTCCAGTGATGATCCTGAATGTGCTGGACATTGCAATGCGTGACAGTCGGGCAACGTGGCACAGGGATTTTCCTCCTAACAAAATTAGTAGCTGATAAGGAATTAAAGCTGGAAGGGATGTATGCAGTGGTACTGGTGGGTAGAGGAAAAGTATCAGTCAGACACTGTTAGACATCAGATAATCTAGCCATGGGACTGAGCTCTGTAGGAAACCAAACATTATGACTTCTGCTCACAGAAGCGCTTGTCAAACTGTATAAGATTGGAAGCCAAACGATATATCAGGATAGTGAATTACCCAGGGGAGTTTGGAAAAGTAGTATAAAAAAAGCCTTTTCCTCCTTTGGCTTGATTTTTCCCCTCTTCCCTTGGTACTCAGTATCCCCTTGCTTTTGTGTTAAGAGGTCAGGAGGACAAATAAATCCCATCTCCTGTCTTTCAATGCCATATGGCCCTGCGCACCTGTACCCAGGTGTGTCTCTCGGGTGGATGGTCTGAAGCTCTGTTGTCCCTTCCAAGGAGCATGTTTGGTCTCTTGCTACACCAGTAATCTCCTTGCCAGCGACACTCTGGCACTGATTGACATCCTAACTGATGATACACCTAAATCTCTTGTTTTGTACCTACTTTGAGAACTCTTCAGTCCACCCTCCCGCCATCTGAACACACTTCACCTCCTTTGGTTCACTTCTGACCTGTGCACTGCTGCCTCCTGCATATCCCTCTGTCTGTGCAGACACCCATACCCACACTTGCACAGTGCTACAGTGGCAATGAGATGGAGATTAAAGCCACTAATTGCACACAAACAAGCGATTACGGGGACAATTGCAAAGCACACCCCATCCTTGCACTAATTCTTCATTCCCTGCATGGAGTGATGCCCTGTTGTTTCCCTGGATAGGTTCCTAATGATGTTAGGGGGCATCTAAAGAACACGGTGGCACCAGGGTGAGCTCATTAATGAGATTAGCCGAGTTTTAATTTAGATGAAAAGCAGGCAAGGCAGGAAACAAGGGCTGTTATTATTTAGCATTACAAAAGATGTGTTTTCACATGGAGGCAGCAGGCTGAATGGTGGGCTGGGGACCTTATGTAGGGAATGACAGCAAATGCCCTGTTGAGTCATTCTCCTATAGTCCTGTCCTAGACTTGCAGACCATCAAGCACACTTTCAGCTTGAGGTGAGATGGAGGGAAATTTATACTTCATTTCTTTTGGGTAGAGCTGTGATTTGACTTAGCTTCCCCAAGAAGTTGCCAGCTGTTGGTGTGAAGTTGGTCAGTATGCTCAATGTGACGCTCAGGGTTTTGACCACTCGTGGTTTTGACCTGAGGGAGTTACTGGAAGAGGTTTGTCTGTATGGGTTGGCAGTGACCACTTTCTGCCTGCAACGTTTTTGCTACCAAGGTAGTGGTAATCCTGATCCCGGTGGCTTGTCTGAAGTCACCACTAGAAAGCTACCCTATACTCTGTCCCACCAGTGGGCAACTTTTGTTTACCTTTGCCACCATCTCATTTGAAGGTCTTTTCAGAGTCCCCTCTAGACTGCATTGCCTGGTGAAATGTTACAGAGGAACCCAAATCCCTTCTGCTTCTTCAGCTGGAGCATCGGGTTCATAGTCCAGTCCTGTCTTTAGAGGATATCAGGTGTTGTTTTGAGTGCCCATACTCAGCTGAATGGTGGGTTCATTGGAACAGCAGCTCTAGGAAGGCATGGGGGAGCTCTGAAGACATCAACCAAATAGCCTCATCTAGTATCACCTGTGGATATCTTCCTGTGTACATTACATCTCAGACACACAGCCTGAGTCACACGAATTCCAAAGGCAGGTGCATGAGACCCTGCCTACGATGTCTTAGGGGAAGCCTCATTCACGGTACGTGGGAAGACCTAACCTGAGTTAGACTGAGCAAAGGGGAACCCACAGCTCTTCCTAAGCAAAGTGTGAGTGCTGTGAGCCTCTGGGCAAGCAGAGCTTGATGTGGCTGAACTCCCATGTTCTTCTCTATGACATAGTCATTCAATATTTGATGGGGAAATGAGATAAGGAAACAATTCAGCCTTTCCTGTGAGGCACAGCCCTGATTTGACCTAAAAATTTAAAAGTTCCCGTGTGAACCCAGAACCTTATGGACTGCAGCTTCTGGTGGAGTTTGGTGTGAGGGCCCAGTGGAGAGGGGCAGAGATGAGAAATAGAAAAGATTGAAAATGGCTGGTAAAATTCTGAATCAACACTCATTTCTGGGGCTTGGTTACAACCAACGCTAGTTTAGTTAGTAGAGCAGCAGGCTGAAGGGTGTCTCAGCCTGTCTGCGTAGCTGTGCTGGAATATCTGGAGTTAGTTGTTTTAGGGTCTACAACAGCTTCCTGTTTCTGCTTTTATATGGGTGAGACAACAGGGTTGTGTGAAGGCCCCATTTGGAGCAAAAAAGGTGAGGAGAGACCACTTGCTATACTCCCGCTCACCACACTTTGCGTGCCCATTGGCCAGCTTTATCCTGCCAGATCCCGTCAATGCTTCCTATTCTCTATTCTCCACACATAATCCCCT
This sequence comes from Rynchops niger, assembly GCA_013400035.1. Lineage (NCBI taxonomy): Eukaryota > Metazoa > Chordata > Aves > Charadriiformes > Laridae > Rynchops > Rynchops niger. The sequence goes on from VXBH01001893.1 coordinate 118,303, forward strand.
CAAAACCCCATTCATCCCTTCCAGCTTTACTTCTTAGTCCTTCTCTCTGACTTTCCTCTCTCCCTCTTAGTCAGAACTCCTTCCTCTACCCCTGAAGCTGTTCCCTTCTCCTTACCAGCAGTACTGTTGAGATATTTGCTTTTGCTGCTGGAGGAGCCAGAAGGAGTGTTTGGATGGAGGGCTATAGCCTACAGTAAATCAGGTGGTTCTCCCGAGGTCCAAGCTCAGAGAAAATCCCCATGCAGGGTTTTAGGCAAAAGGTGATGGCTGGTGGCCCTAGGACATTCCCAGACCTGTGACCTGATGATGACAGACAGTGGTTTGCAAAACACAGCAGAGAGACAACGGGCTGTTGCCTCACCTTGAGTTTTGACTGAGCCAGAGCCTCTCTCTGCTTATTTCCCTAATGCATCTAAATTTCTTCTAATCCAGCACTGAGGAACATCTCCAGATGTCCTATCTCCTTCTCTGAGTGAGGGCCAATCTCTGAAGTGCCTGTTGCATTTCATTTGAGAAGTTCATTTACCTGTAGGTTACTTGCTCCAGGACCTCCATGCCAGCATATTTGAGGGATGCACTGGCCAGCCAAACCCAGTGCATGGGGTCCTGGAGCAGGAAAGAAGCTGTAACCCTTCAGGACTATATTGCCTTTTAGAAGTATTCCTTAAATGAAGAGGGCAGGACCATCTGCTTTCCTATCTCTGCTGAAACATAACTTGACTTCCCAAAACAAATACTCATGACTTCTCTCCCACCAGGCTTCACTGTCTCTATGCCTGCCTCCTCATCAGCTATGGGGACTTGTACCCTCACACAGGTCTGGCATGGGGTTGTTAAACCATGTTGTCCACTTTGCTTTGCAGCTCTGAGAGTCTGGACACTAAGGGAAAAGTCTAATCTCTGTCAAACTATTCACATTTGAGAGATTTCTGAGCAGCTCATGATACTTACAGCAAAGCAAAAGAAATAAACACTTTGTAGGTGAAGAGTGTGACATTTGAGACACCCACCAGAACCAAAACTCTTGGAAAATGCAGGAGAGAGAGAGACGTATTAAGCAGCACTTTGCCTGCACCTGCAAACCATGGATTCCAGCAGAAATGGAAGGCAGTCAGGAGGTGGCTTTATTTCTGTCAATTGCTGGTTGTGAATCACTTGATACTTTTAATGGTCTCCAGTTAGCTCAGGAAGAAGAGGCTAACTATGCAACATTGAGAGAGAAATCTGAAGAGCACTTCACTCTGTGCAAAAATAAAACCTACAAGGGAAAGATGAAGCATCATCTCTTTTTCCTGCCATGAGAAGGGACAAAGAAGAAAAAGAAAATGGAGAAAAGACAGTGATTTGCTTTAAAGATGAACAGCTCGTCTGGGGACAATATCAATTAAACAATAGAAATATATTGCATGGGGATCTGGGACTAAAAAGACCCCTAGGAAGAGCCTCCTGAGAGACCCAGAATCGCCCCTGACAAAGCAGCCAGAATTCACTCAGCAAAAAGGGATTTTCATGGTCCCAAATGGAGTCATTAGTTGTTTTAAGTGCCTCTGAGACCAGACAGCATGAAGCAGATCATCGGACTCAAGGTCAAATGGTTCTGGAGTCAATAACCCCCAGTTTTGTACAAGCAGTAGTGCCTGTGAAAACAGGTAGTGGAGTGCCTAAGAAAGATCCATGCATGTATAGAAGGATGTCTAGTGACCACCTCCAACCCACCTTTGCTTGTGAGGTTTGTCAAGCCTAGAACTCATCACTTTCTTGTAGGTAATAGGCTGCCTCAGCCACTGGTGCCAGTGGGATTATGTCTTTTTGCACCTGCTGGTTTCTGTGACCAACAATGCCGTTGGCAACACACTCATCCTGGAATTCACTCAGTTCCTGCAGGCTGTCATACAACAGAGGTCACCCAGGCCATGGGAGGCCTTAGAGGGCAAAGGGAATACTGAAATCCCCTTACCAGCTGTGTCTTATGTATTCTCACCTTCTAACGCGGCTGCAAATATCATGTACCAAGCTGTGACAGCACTTGAGGTGGAGATCATCTGGCAGCCCAGACACGCTTTGCAGTCAGATTAGCATCAGTGGCTGTTCTAATTATAACCTCTATGTTCAGCCATGAGAAGACAATAAAGTCCTGCTAGTAGTTCTGTCCCCTTTGACTCCAAGAGGCTGCAGGAACCACAGCATCACCGCAATAAATCTGAACTGCAGAGAGAGGAGAAACATCCTTTGGATCTGACATTAATTTCAAATAAGTCTCTATCTCTTTCCTTCCTATTTTACCTACATATTGGTGTTTACGAGCTTGTTTTCTTTTCTTTTAGAGCTATTTCACAGGAACAGGGCTACAGGAAGGGGTGCCCAGTTTACTGGGAGGTTTCTGTCTCTATTTGCAGGGAGCAGAGTGGGTTGTAAAGGGTGTGTCAGATAACGGGGGTCAGTGTGGGCATGGAGCCAAAAGACATGAAGTGCACTGCATTGATTTTTGTGTCTGTGCTTGTTAATGGCACCTGTATGAGCATGATGACTTTGGCCTTTGGTCATGCCATATCTCTGATGACACAATATTGCTTGCCTGGAATAAAGAATGAAGATCCTCTGCGAGTTTAGGAGTATTGAAGAAGAAATGAAGTCCCAAGGAGGTTCAGCAGTGTTTATGATGACCCTTGAAATCCCTGAAAATCTGTGTTGATGTTGGTTGGAGCTGGGAAAAGCCATAAAGATTTTGTCTGTATTGATAGAAGAGATGGGAATAGCACAAGGTCCATGCCTTAGCCCAAAATCATCCATCTGCAGAATGGCAGCAGATAAACATAACCTGTAGCATGAGTTTTTCTCTCATTTGGAGACAGAACCTTCCTCTGATATAATGGAGACCTTCCTCTAGCAGAGCTGTTTAAATCTCAAACCACACCTCAGCTGGGAAAAGGTTGCCAATTCCTGTTTCTCTTCCTGTGGTTGCTGCTGCAGGTCCAAAATGAAATAAAAATCGTGAAGGCATATGGGCCCTGTCTGTTCACCTCTCTGGAAAATGGCATTTGGGAAGAGGAATTGAAAGCTATTAGGGCAAGGGCTTGGTGGGGCTAAATATCTGTTGGGATGAATAGCTTAGCACAAAGATGTCCTGGGATTTATGGCTTGAGGGTGATGCTTAGTGACTATATTACCTGGATAAGGAAGGTTCCAGCTCACCCTAATTTTTGTGTCACCGTCTCTTGTGTCTGTGTGGTGGCTCATTCAGAACGTCTCCTCTTCAGCAAAGGGAAGACAGTTCTCTTGACTTTGATGAGCCTTAGAGTGGATCTGAAAAGGACAAGCTAGAGTGGTTTAAGAAGACATAGCGCCTGCTGTTGGAAGCAGTTGCCTCTCAGGTAAGGTGAAGCCATGAAGTTGGCCTCAGTCTGTGGCAAAGAGAAATAAAATAGGGTCATCGCGGCTCCTGCAGATCCCTTGTCCACTCCTGGTTGTGACTAAAGCTATGTTGTGTGCCTGTACACAGTTAGTTATTGTGTGTCATCTGGATACCTTCGTCTGAGCCACACAAACTAAACAAACTAAGTTGAAAGCCAGCAAGGCCATGTTAAGTTCTGAGACTTATGATTTGTCCTGCTACAATTGACGTCAAGTCTCCCTTTGGCCTGGAGGTTTGGCCTGGAGATACAGTTCTCTGAAGAAAATCCTTTCATTGATGGTATGCTCCCTCCTCCAGCAATGTCAACACCATTCTCCACAAAGGTGTCTCTGTCCTCCATCCTGAAAGCCTCTTTCACAACCCCACCCTGAGTGCAGAGGCTCTCTTAGAGACAGTCACAAGATTAAAGGCTTTCTCTAAGAAACTTCTTCCGAGTCCCTGATTTTTCCCCACTGCTACATTTTGCAGCTCCTCTGAGACATGTTCTCAGCTGGAAGATATGACTGCAGACTAGTGTAGATGTGAAACAGCACCTGCCTGCAGAGATGTCAGCATAGCTCCTGAGGCTTGATGTTGTCTGGACATGAGGGAAGAACCAGAACACAGAAAAAAACCTTTGAGCACTAAATGGATTATGGAGGCAGATTGTGATATGAGAATAATTGGATTTCTCCATAAAGCGATTATTACCACAGGAAGTTGTAGCATAGACTCTCTTTGAGACCTCATTTAGACATCTCTGATGGTTAAAATCCTTTGACTGTCACTGTGCCATACAGACCCTTAGCAAAGGGAGACAATACTAACAGTGCTGTTATGGAGTGCCTACGTCGTAGTGAAACTGGCATCCTGCTATAGTTTTAGTCAAGCTGGAGAAGTCAGGACCTGCCTCTGGCAGCAATTCAATTGCAGCAGGATGCTGAGTCTGAGTCCAGACTTGATCCAGTCCAGAGCAAGGCACAAAGAGCAAGCACCTTCGGTACTAGCACAAATCTTGGCCAAATTATGTTGCCCCAGGTGGGATAAACCCTGGAGATTTATAAGATTCCAGTTTTGAAGTGATATAGAGATGGCTCCATCAGTCATGTTTATTGGTTTGGCTACCAATCAGAGAGACCAGCAGGGACTGAAAAGGCCTGAAAGAGTCTAATGGACTTTTCCAAAACTCAAGGAGAACCTCAGCTTTATCATCAGATGGATTGGCACCTACTTGACCTGACCAGCCAGTCCTGAAATACACATCTTGGAAGCCCAAGCATCTTTTGGATCATCCATGAAGAAGAAGAATAGGGACTACAGTGTGGTAGAAATCCTGGGAGAAATACACAGGGCAGTGATACCTACCCTGTCTTTATCCTGTCTCTTGTGATCAGGGACTGCTTGTAGTGGAGAGCATGCCTCCATGAAAATGGAGATGCAATTGCCCAGCAATGGGGACAGTGGGGGTGGTCCTGGTTCACAGGGGTGCACCTGAGATGCTGGTTCTGCTCCCCAGGGAGATGAGTCTCGCACAGCGCTGCCAGGGGATGATGTGGGGAGTGCCCATATCTACCTCTCTAACAGCTTGCTGGTGGCACTGGTGTAGGAAAGGAAACTGAGGCAATAAGAGTCAAGCATTTTTATCTTTCAATACATGCTTGTTGTTGCCACTGTGACTTTCTTGTGAGTATTGCAACACTTGCTCTTTTATTCTGAAGGTCCCTGTAGTTCAAGGACAATCCTTACATAAGAAGGAAAAAAAAAAAAAAAGGCAACAACCACAAAATATTCGAATCGGCAGAGATTTTAAGGATATCTCCATGATTCAGGATCTGCCCTGCCCAGTTTCTGGAAGCCAGAAAATATTTATTCTAGTGTAGCCTAATGGTGAAATCTCAGGATGCAAATAAAACAAGCCCATGTTATCGCTTTGCATCTTTATTTAGCCAGTTTTGAGCCAGTCTTTTGATGTTGAGGAATCTGACCCTTAGCTTAGGATGTTGGCCAGACTACTGAAAGTGGAGGAGTTGGCAGTTGGCCTGTTTGCTCAGTTGACAGCACACTGACCTGTCACACTGGGTCACCAGAAAGAGCAAAACACGGCCAGGCAGCCTGATGTAGCTCAAGAAAATGCAGTTTGTCTGGAGAGGACGAGGGAGATTTTAAGAGACACAGAAAAAGGATAAAGACAGCAGGGAGAAGATGCTTCTGTTGAAGATACCTACGTAAAACCTCTGCTTTAATAGCTCTAATTGGTGTTTGACTTTAGTCAGACCAGAAAGATAGAGATAAATGAACAAGCTGTAGAAAGAATGATCCTCACTGGAGTTGCCTGGTAGGGAGAGACAGGGAAAGCACGAAGGTTAAAAGTCTAATGACAAGCATCCTTAATGATTGCTCTTCCTGTATTCCCTCTGGGTAACATTTCCTGACTCTAAATTGTCTTAAAACCACTCTAACACGGCTGAAACATTTCTAAATATAATCCAGCTCAACTAACATTAAAGAATATAATGGAATTTCAGGAAAGAAAATCAAGAGCAGTAAGATTTTTAACCATTACATGTAATTCAGAGCAGGCCAAATGGTGCATGAATTTGGCTAAACGAGGGAAACGAAACTGGCGTGTGAGATGGAGTGGAAGTTCACCCATCTGCAGCAGTGCGTGGTTTCCCTACAGACTCTCTCCTCCACAGCGAGTATAAACCTCTGCACTGTGACAATAATAGAAACTCCACCCACACTCCCGTGGAAAAAAAAAAAAAATCAAGGCAGCTTTCTGTAATAAAATTAAGAGTTGTCACCAACAGTGATTTCTCAGTCCTGGGCAAAGAGATCTCTCCTTTGGTAGTCGCAGGTGTACGCTGGAGGCTTGCGTTGCCTCTTCTGCAGCAGCCTGAGCTCACCGGCTTCTCCAAAGAGACACGGAGCTTGGCTGCAGAAAATGGCTTAAAAGCACAATTAGCTTTCTGCAACAATAGCCTCTTTATTCTTCATTATGAAAAGGCCTGAAAGGGAATTTGTTTTCCGAGATAGATGTGAAATGAAGCTCTATCAGAACAAGTAACCTTGCAAACCAGACACAATAGCCGGTATCTACCCATCGCTTCCTCCCTTGCCCTCCCAAGGCAGTGCACAGCAGCTCGTGAAAAGCGTGGTTTTGTCTGCTCTCCTGCTTATAAATTACACTCATTAATAATATTTTCATTTCATGTGAAAGCAATAAAATAATAAATGTGCCTCCGCAGTTCCCGCTTTGCTCGGGGCCAAGCTCCCTGCCTTTCCTGGGCAGGAAGGTCAGTGCGGAGGGCTGGATTCGTGCCCGTTGTTTAGAGGCTCTTTTAGCTGCCACTTTCAGATAATGTCACTCTCTCCCTTCACTGACCTTCCTTGGTCCAGCCCCAAAGCTGATCTATAACCTGTTAAAGGGACTCTCCCAAACAGCACAGACTCAGGCTCCAAGTGCAAAACCCACATCATGAACCTATTTGTGCATTGACACCACCCAGCATTTGAGCAGTTAATGAAGCTAATGGCCAGGCCCATGCCTTGGCTCAATTTCCATGGAGCAGATGTGAGTGAAGACACCTGAGATAGCTTCTCCTGTCCTTGAGGGATTCCAGACCCAGGCTTGCCTCTGAGTGTTGCTGCCGAAATCTGTTTGTACTTTCCTATCAACAAATGTGAGGATGATGCAGTTGCTTTTAGTACGAGAAAAATACTTTTCTTCTTTCAGTCCCCTTTGGAAAGTCTAGAAATATGAACAAAACCATAATGAGAGGAATACACACACAAAGTCCTGGAGAATCATAACTGGAAGTGCCGTATAGGCACTGGGGCCTTCAGGGGAGATGGGGAGGGACTCCTTATGAGGGAATGTAGCGATAGGATGAGGGGTAATGGTCTTAAAATGAGAGGGGAGATTTAGATGAGATATTAGGAAGAAATTCTTTACTGTGAGGGCTGTGAGCCCCTGGCCCAGGTTGCCCAGAGAAGCTGTGGCTGCCCCATCCCTGGAGCGGTTCAAGGCCAGGCTGGACGGGGCTTGGAGCAACCTGGGCTGGTGGGAGGTGTCCCTGCCCAGGGCAGGGGGTTGGAACTAGATGATCTTGAAGGTCCCTTCCAACCCAAACCGTTCTATGATTCTATATGGCTTTTAGAACCAGGAAATAAAATTCAATGTAAAGTTATGAAAAAATGAGAACAAATAGAAACTAATCAATTCACAAATAGTGTTAATCAGGAAAAACTGTTCTGTTCTGACAGCAGAAAGGTAGAGGAATCTTAGGCAAAAAACCTAGTGGAGCAGTCTCTAGGCAGCAAAGTTGGGTGCTAGGTGCTATTTGAAGAGTAATGAAAGACACATTGAGGAAAGGGTTAATCTAGCAATCAAGCTAGGCCAAGCCTGGGGAAAGGATTTGTTTTCACAAGCTTTGTGAGAATGTCAATAGCAGAACTGATATTTGAACAGTGTTTCCTGCTGGCAGCAGTGTGCCACTGGGGAGCAGGAAGGAGTGGTGGCCGGTTACTCAAGTCTTTGGACCTTCCAAGTAACAGGTTCAGTGGAATTCAAAGGGAAGGTCATGGATCCTTTCTCTCGGTAAAGATGCTGTATTACCACATACCGAATCAATCTGTGGAAAGGTTTTTGGGAAGTCGGTTGCTTTTACAAGGCAGGAAAGGGTCACATCTTTAGACTACAGTAAAATAGAACCTGATAGCTGCTGACTCCCTGTTCTGCAAAGGCCTTTTAGAGATCTGACCTGAGTCTGGAGGTCAAGAAAACTTAACAGTTGCTTGGATTGAGGGCTAGTGTGGACCAAGCACGCTCGTTGCCCCATAGATAGTGGTGTTGCACTGAGAGGTGCAAACAGGTCTCCAAACCCATCTGGGGGAACAACTGGAACTCTGTAGCTGAGGAAAGCCCGAGGCTGGTGAAGCAAGGGAGCAAGAAGATGGGAATGGGCAGGAGAACAGGACAGAACTTATGTACACCAAAGCTAGTCCTCTACCAGACAAATAAACAGGGCCAGAGCACTGGTCCAAGTGCTGTTCATAATCATCCACAAAGCAATCCTTTGTTTGCTCATTGGTACTCTTTTTAACCAAGGTCAACTAAACACAGTCACAGTGAAGGTCCAAACGTGGTTCAAGGGATAAAACAGGCTAAGGGCAGTGTCCTAAGAGTCAGGGTGGGCAAGGCTGCCCGGTTCTGGTGTGGGGAAGAAAGTTTAGTTGTTTGGAAGAGAGCTGTGCCCCCTGGGCCAGGAGATGATCTTTGGCCTGTTTTATTAGTAGCACAGACATAGTCTGATAGTGTCTGTACGCTAGCCCTGGGAAGTCAGGGCATACAGTAATCAAGTCACACTGCCTGCGTGACTGCTCAGCTCAAATGACTTCTGGCATAACAGGGAGAGTATTCCTATACATAGGAGGAGTTATTAAATCCTTCCAAAGCCCAAGAGTGCTCAGATCCATCTTCTACAGGCACAGAAATAAATCCCCTTTCCCTTCTGCAGGTAGTTTCTTGCCTGCTCAGACTCCTTGTACATACATGTGCATATGCAATTTGCACGTAGCAAAGGCTGTCAGTTTTTTTCTGTGACTCTGCATGTAAAATGAGCAAGGAAGCACTGACTGTGGCTGTCCCCAGTCTGGTTTCCTATTTCTCCAGAGGCAGCGGCTCTCTCAAGGCTCAGGAACAGCCTCAGGGAAAGAGGTGATGAATGCAAGAGGGTAGGACTGAGCTGTTTTACCAATAGGTAAAAACATCTGCAGGTAAAAACTTATATGGGAGGGGGGATCTCAGAGGACAGAGGGGAGGAGAGACAGGGCAGAGAAAGACAGGGATGAAACATGGGGAACAGCAAGAATCATTCAGCAGAGGCTGTGGCAGAATTCAGGCAAGATTCTCACATAAAGCTGTATCTAGGAACTCAGTTAGTGGATATGTGCAGTTTCTTCCCTGAATCTTCCTTAGACCTACGCTAGACTAAATGGAAATAAATAAAGGTGTGCCAATTTACCCAAGCTACATGCTGAGATGTTGCCATATAGAAAAAATTGTGATCCTTTCTCCCTTGTAAAGATCATGGTGGATCTTACAAATTGTTTCTGTAGTGACTCCTGCAAACGAAGAGCCTTCACTGCACACAGCTCTGCAGGACCCCCATCCCTGCAGGCTGTGCATGGGGAAGCTGTCTTGGTTTCTAGGCTGGACATTACTTATCTGAAGCAGGAAGGCCCCACCAACGTTTTTGCAATCTGCATCAAGGCAAGGAAAATTGCTGTCATATTCAAGCTGTCTTGGAGATAAACTGAGTGGGTTTACTCTAAAACTCCTGGGTGATGGAAGTATTGCAGAAAGTGTCTCGCCTCTCTGAAGAACAGGCACACATAACTTGTTGTGGCAGCTCTTCTTTCCAGGACCTTAAGGCTGCCACAGTTCTTCCCAGTGCTCCAGCAAGAGCCTTATCCTGTTGTGCAGAAAATGTTCAGCTGGCAGCTTGTAATCGTCCACCTTCTGCACTTCTCTTTGCTGCTCCAGAGTGGTTGCAGTGCTCACTGGGCTGATCTTCCTCTACTTCATCATTTCTGTTTGCTTGCTCCAAAATGAGTGCTCACCTAGCTTGGGAAACAATACCTCTGGGTTGTTTTCTCCGCTGTCCAACTATCTCTCAAATGCCCCCCCACTGGAAATAACCACATAAGATTTTGCTGCTGTCAGATAAGAAGTGTGAGCCAGAAGGGATCCGCCTGGGGACAGGGCAAAGAGGGACAAGCCTGAAGTTTGCAAGCAAAAGCATTCAAGACAAACACAAGTTGTCCCAGCTGCTCCCACCATCACTCTGCAGAGCGTGGTGGTGATGTTTCTCATAAGGTCACCCAGCCTTCAGTTTAGCGAGCACAATGAACAGACTCAGAGGGCTTCCTCCCGCTATAACGACATATGGTGGTGGGAGGGTGATTGACTGGTACAATGTGATTTTCAATAAAATGTCTTCAAGCCAGAAAAGTTCCAGGTGACTAGAAGTAAGCAATCATTGTGCCAATCTTTCAGCAAAAAAGGGTCACGCATTGAGTACGGCAACTTGAGGGAATAAGGCAGCTTTTTATAGCGAGTAATATCTCTTCTGACAGTGCTAGTGAACTGCTTCAAACCACACTTGGCTGGGAATGTGCTAAGATGAATAGCTTTGTCTTTCAGTAAGTATTACCGGGAGCACTAGAAAGAATGAGAAATGGTCTGTAAAGTAAGCAATAGCTAAAAATCCTATTCTCTCCTAACCTTATTGTAAAGAGACCCTTGCAGTGTGGTGAGGGAAAAAAAAAAAGTAAGGAAGTGCCCCTGGGGAGGAAGAAAAATCCACCTGAAAGGGAAACCTGGAAGCTTTTATAAAGGAGTGTTAAGGATTAGGTGTGGTGAGCTGGAATATCACAGTCCACTCCAGCACTAGTCTCATCATTCACTCCTTTTTACCTTAGTGTTACAGTGGTGGATTGAGACCTGGTCTGGGGTTGGGTTCGTGGTGCAGTAGGTGGTGTCTGTCCCTGTTGGAAGAGATAGCTGGAGAGAACTGCCTAAATAAAAAAGGCAGGTACAGGGGGGATTTTTATCCTCCTTTTTCCAGCCTGTCCAAGGTTACACCGAGAAATTGTGGCCACACAGGGAAGAGGACACCAATCTCCTGCACCTTCACAATCCAATCCATTGCTGTTTTTTGCATCTTATGAGGGCTCAGGATCAGGAGATGGGGAGGCTTTCAGGGTGGGGCTTGGACCTTTGTAGCCTGGAGACCAAGCTAATGGACAATGTCTTCAGGAGATGGGGAGGCTTTCATGGTGGGGCTTGGTCCTTCGTAGCCTGGAGACCAAGCTAATGGACAATGTCTTCAGGCTTTCAAGGGAGTTGTGGGCTTTTTCCACAGTTCTAGGGGAGTGGAGGGAAAGGTATGTGGAAAAGTTGGTTTAAATTGTGATGGTTTATTTCTGAGAAAGCTGCACTGTGTCTCATGTCCTCCTAAATGTGATCTTGTAAAGACTGGAAAGCACAAGAGGACCTACTTTTACCCTTCCAAAAGTTGAGCTCCTGGATTGGCACCTCTCACGAAATTAAGGCTGGGGGCTGAGGTCCTCCATGGCAGCCAGTCCTTTTGGTATGTGCCAAACCTGCCCCTTGCTCTAACTCAGCCATAACACGTGCAGAATAATTAGTGTCCCTGTGAGTCACCCCCTGTGACCAGCCCTCCTCTTTGAACAGCCATCAACGAGTACTCTTCCATAAAGTCTTCCTTTTGCATATGGGTCTGTCAAAAGACCTTTTCTTTGCATTAAAGTGTTTGTATACCCAGTATTTTTTGAGAGCTCTTCAAGAAAAAGCCCTCCTAGCACACCTAGACACCCATTACTAATGCACAGTGTTTACTAATAATTATCTTAATGCAAACTGGCAAACTGGTGACCTGAAATGCCGGGTCCTGCATTTCTGGTCACAACAATCCCAAGCAATGCTACAGGCTTGAGAACAGTCTCTGAAAAGCTGCCCTGCAGAAAAGGACCTGGGTGTGCTGGTGGATGGGCAGCTTCACATGAGCCAGCAGTGTGCCCAGGTGGCCAAGAAGACCAACAGCATCCTGGCTTGTATCAGGAACAGCGTGGCCAGCAGGAGCAGGGAAGTGATGGTGCCTCTGTACTCAGCACTGGTGAGGCCTCACCTCGAGTGCCGTGTTCAGTTCTGGGCCCCGCTGTACAAGAGGGACATGGAAGTGCTGGAGCGTGNCACCGTGCCATGGCTCAGTCTGCTAATAGAGAAAAAATCTGCTATTTTCCTGGATTAAGCAATAGGAAAAAAAGCGAGAGAGAGGAATTAGAGACACCCCCAGATGACAGTGATGTGCCTTGTACTGTGGCTGTTTGAGCATATGGTCTTTTATGGAACTCCAGGCTCCTTCAACTCAGAAAGCAAATCTTTACACTCTGTCTAGTCAGAGAGCACGTCTGCTCATCTCTGACCCTGTCACCGAAGCATCTGGCAGGAGTTATGAACTCTCTATCTTCTTGTGTTAAACCTGAGGTTATTGTTTGTTTTGGTATTGTTATTATTTGTTTTTCCCTAGGGGGAGGAAAGGAGCAAGGATATATCTAAAAGAAGCGATAACCAGATGTTTAGTATTTCCATTTCAGCTCAGGCTTTTCTCAGACGGATCTTCCCCACTGATTTAATCAGAGAAATAGTCCCTTCCACCCTCATCTCCAAAACCAGCTCCATGTAGTCATGGGTCTTCTTGCTTCCTTTTCTGCAGGTGGATCCCAGATGTGCCCTTGAATGCAGAGGCAGAAGATCTGTTCTGGAGCTAGGGAGGAAAATTGCCATTGTTACTTGATTGTCTTAGATGCTCAGATCCTGTCACATACATGGGACAAGGGGCACCTTTGTGGGTCTGAGCTAGGACCTAAAGGACTCAGGGGAGCTGGAAACTCTCACGGTTTTTGTTTTACCAAATTCCACCCAGGGATGGAACAGTAAGCTCTAAAAAGGTGAGTGAAACCCCATTTGGGGCAGCCAAGACGTGGGGGAGGAATGTGAATGATCACCGATCCTTGCTCCTTAGCTGGGATCCCCAACATAGTTCACCATAAACCAGTAGGTCAAACCTGATCAAGCAGATAATTTTCCCCAATGCCTTTTTGTCAGGACAGTGAATGTAGGACATGCTCTTCCTCTCCCAGCCCAGTGCTTGCATGATGATGGCAAAAGTGGCTGTCTGAAACTGAGAAATCAGGGCACGTTGCAGTTGTCAGGGGCATGTGCAGAGCTCCAGCCATGGTTATCAGCACAGAAAGGCTCAGCCAGCATTCACCTCTGTACACTTCCATCTAGAAGTCCCCTCCCACAAACGTATGGCCAAACATCGTCAAGTTACTTCATGATTTTGGCCAGTGTTTATCTCAAAGTAAGGCCTTCAGCAAAGGTTCAAACTCTGCCCTTTTTATCCTTGATTATCTGAGGCACACGCCGCCAATATTTCCTCCAAGCTCCCGGTATTATAAATGATTCCACGTTAACAAAATCCAGATGGACATCTGAAGAGTTAATGGCATATTTTTCTTTAGCATAATTGATGTTTACTCCTTTTTTAGTTTGAGATACAAAAATGCCTAGAAAGTATAGGGGGCTTTAAGATCTCCTTTATACCCTTAATTCCTGTAGATCATTACAATCAAGGAGACTTTAAATTCCCAGATAAGTCTCAGCAAAGGGATGTTGAATAGATAAGCAGCAGCAGCAGTGTATTGCAATAATACTCATGCAGAGATCTACCACGGTACTTACACTGAAGAACTTGCAAAACAAAAGCGAGGTGGGAGGAGAGGTGGGCATTTGGCTAACACAAAAGTGTGAGCAGTATCGTGCGGATGAATCATACTTTTGTCATCAAAAACAAGAAGTCCCATGACACCAGAGCTAAAGGGGTTTGGTTTCCAGCAGAACTGTATGACTTTATTTGGGGTGAACCAAACACTTTTTATCACTTCCTCCTCTCCCTGATTGCTCCTTCTCCTTAAAACTTGTGATATTTTATTAAAAGCAGCCAGTGTGTTTCATAGCCATTCAGAAGAAAGATGCAGAGACAAATGAGCTCTTCTTCCTCAAGAAATCAGAGAATCAAGGCTGCCTCTTTTTCAGCCCCTCCCTGTTTTCCCCCTGTAACACTGACCTCCTAGGATCAAAACACACCATGTTTTTGCACAAATACAATAACGGAGCTCTGCTTTTAAGATCACTACTATGAGGCTATGTCCTTAACATGCTTCCTGAGGCGTACGTTGCTTATCAGCATCAGAGAGAAGGGAGTAGGCAAGAAAGCCCTTGGGTCTGACTCCATATGCTGGCTCTTGTGCTCTTGTACGATGCTTTGCCCACTGTCCTGTACCCAAGAACATCATTTCCCTTCCAGAGAGGATGAAAACAGGCAACACTCTTGAACCCAGGTTGCTCACATTAAGGCATTAGGTATTTCCTAGTTTCCTCAGGAGCTCTAGTATTGTCCTGCGTGGGAGATTAGGACCAGGTCTGGAGGCCTGTGTGCTATCAATGTGGTCTGATTTTCAGAGATGTTGCAGAAGGGAGAACAAGAATAGATTCTTTATTGAGCCTCCTGGAGCCCTCAAATCCAGAAGAAGAGTGTTGGCAGCTGTAGGTGGGTATCTCAGCTGTATCTTGCTTGGCCTTGTGAGGCTGGTCTTCAGGAAAAGAGGATGAGTCCCCTGGGGATCGTACAGCTCTGGCTGAAGTGGCACGTCAGCATATTTGTCTGATATAACCTGGGATTTCAGGCTCAAGAAAGGTGGTGCTGACCTATTGTTTTGACTAATAAAATACTAGAGTCAGAAGGCAGCTAACTGCAGAACAGATCAGTAAGGAAACCCAACTGGAGAATTTGGTTAGTTGATATTCCCTGGTTTTTTTTCCTGTCTTATCATGTGAAATCTTGTTCTCTCAGGGGCAGAGAATGACTTGCTTCAGCAAAATTAGTATGGTACTGTATATATAAAGTCCAAATCAACTCTGTATGTATGTGTGTGTCTGTCTATCTATCTCATTAACACCTTTCTTTTGCACTGTTTTTGGTGAAACAAAAAGTGACCTTTCAAATCAAACACTTCTGAAGACTAATACAGAAAGCCTTCATATTTCAAAATTATTTCAGCTTCGTAATACAGACTTTTTTCCTTCCTCAACCTCCTCCTTCCTGCTTAGCAGAAAAGTAACGTTGTTTTGACATTCCACATCCTTTTTAAAATTTTTATTGTGTTAGGCTTTTCTTTTCCATGTTTTTCCCCGAACACTTTCCCATGTTGGAAATATCTAAATAAACAAACAAACAAGAAAGCGAAACTGAAAGTCTGCTACTCTAGAACTTTTCCAAAGATGGAGACTGTTGAAAATTTTAGAAGGTGTCACAAAAGATAAAATGAAAGAGAAAACTTAAAGGAAAAATTAAAGCAAACGAGATGCTTGAAGTGTTTGAAGCTTTTTTAAAAAGAAAATGTTTCCCACTATCAACTCTGAAAACAATGGAAACATGTCTGAACTTTTCTTCTTGTAATTACAGTCTTATCTTCAATGTGGGGCACTGAATAAATATTCTGGGACTTCCTGCCAGTATCTGCTCTATAATGGGAAACATGATACTCAAGCAAGTAGTCCAATTTCACCCAAACCTTCTGGATATACATCTGGAGGGACTGTGATAGTTAGCCATGCAATGGCTGTTCTTTTTCGTGCTTTTTTGCAAGCTTTGAGAGAAGAAAGGGAAAAGAATACTGAAGCTGAGAAGAGAAAGCTTGTGATCCAGATACTGCAAAGACTGACCGAGTGTGGAGGCTGCTTACGTTCACCTGGGTGAGACCTGCATCTGTATATTTCCCAATCTTCCTGTGAATGTGTTTGCAAAGGTGGTAAGCAATCTCTAAGAAATGCTAAGGAAGCAAAGTAAGAAAAAGGAGATGGCTGGCATTGATGGACACGTGTAGTTGTACTACACTGTAATTTATAATTTACAGGATTTTTTGAATTTGACGTGATTCTAGAAATGTTGTTGTAAGCTAGAAGGAGAAAAAATGCCTGAACACAAAATGAAATAATTATTTGTAGGAGACAGAAAATGAGCGTGTCAGTTGTTTGAAGAGAGTGTCAGAAGCATCAAATACAGATCACCAGTGCTCCATAGCTGTGAGCAAGTTGTCCCTTCATTGTATGTCAGACTGAGAAAATATTTGAAATCTTTTCTTTCCATAAGGCAACAAAAGTTTCAAATCTTTTACTTGCACATTCAATCTCAAGATGCAAACTTTTGCCTCCTTCAGCAATGAAACCATTTGTGTCAAGGAGGAAGCTGGGTCAGGGACAAAGTCAGGGTCAGAGGTAGGGAGCGTGCAGCATCTCCAGCAGCAGTTGACCACTACGTAGGAGAGCATGCAGTTGGCTTGCAGTGCAGGTGTGCATAGAATGTCCAGAACATAACATTCAACCTTTGATCTTCCTATTTTCTGAATAAAAAAGCAGCTTGGTCCCCGCAGCTTTAGACCTCCACCCTTCAAACAGTATAGGAAGCAGGCATAGGTTTGCAACTAGGGGACATTACCATCATCAATCACATTTCCAGGTAATTGAGTTGCTTTAATGCTACCTGGGCAATTGCATAAAATTTAGCCATCTAAATTTGTAGGATCGTTGACTTTTTACACTGAGCTAAGAGATGCCATTCTGGTGACTGATGGACTGGAAACCAAACACGGGCAGATGAGCTTTACAGGTCTTGTCTGAGAGCACTATCCTTAATGCTTCTACTGGAGGTACGAGTCATCTTCACAGCAGCTGACCTTAGAAGTGGATGTCTTGCTGAGGATCTTGCAACTTCAGCTAATCACTGGCAATAACATAAATGTCATGGCATGGACTGATGCTTTTCAACAGTGATGATAAGAAGTATCTGTAGGTGACACTTTTCACAGTAAAATGAGGATGCTGCATGTTTTGTCTGGTTGCCTGTATCCCGGCCACTTATCACAGGGTCTAGTTTCTGAAGGACTCTTACATGAGGATTCATTTCTCTATACTCAAATGCATATTTAGGTCAGTCTTCTGCTATAAACTGAGAAGATTTTTTTTGTTTCATAGCTGTTAATTTCTTTAAAGGAAAATGTAACACCAGCAAACAGCACTGAATGAAGATATGAAATGCATTCCTTCAGGCTAATTGGGAGGGATTTGGTCACTGGATTTGATGAAGCCGAAATATTTTACCCAAGAATTTAAGGAACCAGAAAAAACTTCAAAGACACTGCACCCTTCCTCCTGATGTGACTCCTGATTCACAATGGAGAGAAGAAACTTTAACCATTTTAGGCCACGGGCCGTGGGCCTTTCTGCTGTGCCAGTTAAAGAGCTGCCCCTGCTGATGCCTTTTATTCCTACAAATTCCTATCCATCCTAGTTGCTGTTTCATTTTCTAGAGGATCTCTTCCGGTCAGATTCTTCCAGTCATTACCAGGGAGAGATGCTCTCAAGCCACAAACTTAAAAGCAAGAGAGAAGGATTCCATAACCCAAGCCTACAAGCCATTGATTTCTGCAAGAGTTATCACAGAAGAATCCCAGCACTTAACAAACAGATCAGGAACTAATGAGGAAAAAAAAAATCAATCACATTGTAAGTCAAAACACGTTACTTTCGTTTTCCAAAGAACTGAAAATAAGATTAACCTTCCAGCAGTACTTTCTTTGAGTCTAAGGATAGCTTTTGACCCAAATGTCTATTGACGTCTTCCTTTTTGTTGGCAAAACAGAGGTCATCACTTTAGGGAACCTGCACTGTTGAAATGAGTATAACAAATTACCATTAAATCAAATGAAGTGTCTCAATGATTTTGGACAGCAAACTACTGGGTCTTGATCTTAAACTTCAATAATGTTTCCAAAATGAGTTTTCATCGTGGAGCTCTGTCAGCAGGGCTGCAGCTGTAGAGCGCAGGGGAAAGACTTAATCACCAAGAAGAGATTCAAAGAGCCACCAGGAGCAGGGCAGCATGGGGATATTTGTCTCTTGGGCTGGTACAGCTGGTCTCGCAGTGAGCACCTATTAGCGATGCAGCCAGACTTTGCATGGTAATTATTTTGAGCCCTGCTGCAACACTATAAAGCAAAGCTAAGTATTTGTGTGTGGCAGCACTTCTTTGTCAGAAGCCTTGCATATCAAAGAAGAAATTAAGGGTTTCTCTGTCTACTTTGCAGAAAGGGAGGTGAAATGATGTCCTTTTGTGTTCGGTGGTCAAAACGGAAAACCATTTCACATTCTGTTGTGAAATCACAGGAGATATTTCAGATGTTGCATGTATGAGGTGTTCCTACGTGCCATGCTGGTGTGTACAAACCTACTGTACCAAATGTGTGTGAGAAAAGTCCTGTCTGAGACTGTGGTAGCTGCTCTTCAGATACATAGAAAAAGAGGAGTACACCTGTAAGGCTGAGTTAAAATGGTCAGGCAAAAAAAGTTTATGGATGACGAGGAAGGGAATATCACTTTCTTCTTTTTACTAATGGAGAGCTGAGGTCCAGCTTTCAAAGCCCTTGGTGAAACCTGAGGTTGAACCTCAAAGCAGCTCAATCCCCACCACACTTTGAGCCAAGCCTTCTTAGTTGCAAATATGGAATTATTTGTAAAATTTTCCTTCAGGTGATTTGTCCAAGGATAATTATATTTGTACAGCATCAAATCTTGTGAATCTTTTTCCTTCTGTATCTCTGTCCATAAACCAAAGGAGGATGCCACAATCTACCCCATTGTCATCAACAAGTAGTGCCAGAACTTCACACAGGGATCTGGGTTGCTAATTCAACACCATTAAGTCCATCAGTCTATTGCAAAGCTAGAAATTACAAGCCTCTCTTAGCATCTGGGCATTTTCCAGGTACACCTATCAGGACAGAGCTGGGCTGGAAATGGCATGTTCTGTAACTAACGGCTTGGTGAGGCATTGAATCCACCCATGGAACAACAGCTGCTCTTTCTACCCCATGCACTAAACCCAACCCTAAAGACAGACACAGCATTAAAGCTCCATTGCCCACAAGGAGCAAGGACCAGCTTTTACCCTTCAACTGAGCAAAGGCTTATGCTAGAATGGAGCTACAGGAAATGTATGAGACTGGCATGAACATCACCTGATGGAGCTGAACCTCAGCCCACAGTGGGCATCTGGGGTTGACCCTTGTTGATCTGCAGTGCTGTGATGGTCTAGCTGATGCTGCCCACCTTTATTTCCATTTGTTGCATTCTTCTAGCACAGGTTCAACTCCTACTCCCAATAAGGTCTAAGAGTCATGGTCTAGCCCTGAGAACTTGTGTAAGAGATTGTAAAATTTTGCATTTCCTGATAAACTTTGAAAAAACTGACAATCCCTGTCCTGTTCTCTTGTTTTAGTGTCCCACTCCACAATAGATGCAGGATGAAACAAGAGGAAACAGCAGCCCCTGGTGTGGCTTAGAAACCTTTAACCAAGAGGAAAGGTTAATGGAGTAGAGTTAATGCAGTTGAGTTTATTCTTTATAGAGAAGAAGAGAGTTTGAGATGACTTGGCAGAAATCTTCAGCCTTAGGAAAGAAAAGGATGATAGTGGATAGTTTTTACTCTGTCATGGTGAATAAACTCAGGACATAATTTAAAACTGAGATTATTTTGGAGATGTGCCACATCAGGCAAAGGGAAGAAGATATAAGCAGTGAGTTACTCGTCAACTCAAGAGCTTGTTTATATTAACAGGTAACAGATTTTCTAGTTTGCCTGTTATCGAGCAAAATCCACAAACACCGATCTTGATTGTTCACATCAATATATTGTTGAAAAAAGGCAGCCTTGTGAGTTGTGCCAGAGGACACATTTATGCAGGTAGGTGATCGCCTGGTACTCAAGATGGAACAAGGTTCTATATCTTAACAATCTGGGGGAAACATTATGGTTTTAACTTTTCCTGTGACTTAGCTTTTTTCCTTGGTAAACAGGGGGAATGCGGTATGCCTCAACACACAGACAGCATCAGTTGTTGATTTGTGAATATTTACAGAGAGCTTGGATGGGAGGGGCTGAATAAGCGCAAAATGTTTTCTCAACCCAGCTAATGAATTTGTAACTTCTGGCATCTTTTTTAATGTAAACCCCATTCAATCAATTTACAATTAACTCTAGCCCTGACACTTACGGCTGTTTGAGCAAGCAATACATCTGTGTGCTAGAAACCAGTCTGCTTGATAGGATCTGTGTGAAAAATTGCTACTTGTTGAAAGATAATATGGGAGAACGTCTGCACCTCTTAATGAGTTGGAATGGGGTTTATTGTGATGAAGGAAAATTGTGTTCTGTCTCAGGGACTTCATTACCTGAACGTATACCCTCATGATGCCTCTTACAGGTCGGTGGGGAAGCCTCCCAGTAAAGTGCGTTAGGGGTTTCTTCAGCCCTTAATGTGAGCACTGTGGGTCTGAAGTAGGGTCTGGTGGCACCACTGTGCTTTAAGACACACTACTCACTAGGGAATCCCAAGAGATGAGGCAAAGCTTTGGAAGTTGGATTAACTTTTAATTAAGAGAACTTAAAGAAATGTAAGGGCTCTTAACTGCTCTTACCACTTAAACCATGATTAAAATCCTGTATCTAGGACTCAATAACCCTGTGCAATGACGTGGATTGATGCCAACAGGCTGGGAGGCAGCTTTACAAAAAAGGAGCTGGGGTTTTTGGCAGACAGCAGGTTGCACATGAGTAAGTAGTGGCATTCTTGTGGCAAATTGCATACAGGGTGGTATTAGCCTGTAGGTCATGCAAAATGATTCTTCTCCTCTGACCAGCATTTGTGAGACTACTTCTGGGGTGTCCAGTTATGGACTTCCCAGAACAAGAAAGACATGAGCATACTGGAGTGAGTCCTGTGAAGGCTCACCAAGATGTTCAAGATCCTGGCGCACATGACATAGGAGGAGAGGCTGAGAGCTGTGTCTGCTCAGCCTGACAAAGAGAAGGCTTGTGGACGTCTTACTGCCATCTGCAAATACTTGGTGGGAGCCTGTAGAGAAGGTGGTGCCTATCTTTTCAGAGGTGCACAGTGAAAGGATCAGAGGCAATGCTCACATGTTGGAACATGGGAAGTTCTTATTAGATATAACAGCAAAACAAAATCACCATGCAACTGTTTAAACACTAGGAAGGGCTGCCCAGAGAGGCTGTGGGCTCTCCATCCTTGCAGATATTCAAAACTTTGGTAGACAAGCTCTGAGCAACCTGATCTATTTGGCCATGCTTGAGCACAGGCTCTTTTCCAGCCTGCTATTTTAGACAATTATTCTATAAAACAGACTGTCCTCTCATAAAGGCAGACTTTTCCTTTTATTAGCTGATGGAGCTCTCCAGTGAGGTTACCCTAACCTGTATCAGTGAAATTGAATGGACTTAGTCTATACGGTCTAAACCAGTACATCTTTACTAATGAAGTACATTTTTGACTGCAGCAAGTCAAGAAATGAGAAAATGAATTCTTTCTTGAGAGGTGGTAACCTCCAGCAGAGTGTGAATAAAAAAAAAATCTATGGGAAGTGATCTCTGGATCTAGAAGCTGACTGTTCTCAACAGACTCAGATATTTCATTTTTTCTCACTCTCTTAAAGTGGGCCAGCTATTGCCTGGGGCTTTTTTTGAGCCAAAGCATACAAATTGCTTTGGGGGCAACCATACCATATAATTTCTGCCAGAGAAAACACACAGAAAGGTAATAAAGGCAGTGAATGAAGGCAGGGAGATTTTGAGTACATGGCTCCCAGGCTTTAAGTAAGGTCTCAAAGCTTGCGGCAGCCTGCCATTGCAGAAGATGCAGACAGACATTTAGCTGTCATATTTAAAACTGTTTTGCTCCATGAATGATATGAGCATAAGATGGGCTGTAGAGGATCAGACAAAGCTTTCTGCCTCCAAAAGTGGCTAACAGCAGATGCTTGGGGAATACTGTGAGCACGTGGCAGCATACAGTGATACTTCTCCAATATGTTCTCCTGGCCTCCAGTGAGAGGTTAAGAGGGTTGAGCAATAGCTGTTACATTTGTGTTTAGAAGCCCTTGATTGGCTTTTCCTCTGTGATCCGTATTTTGCAGTTTGTAGGAGTACTTCAGTTTAGCTACATGCTATGGGGATGCTTTTTGCTTCTGGTCAGCCTGATAATGTCACTGGAAAACCCCTGGTTTTGGTATTATGAGAGCTCATGAACCATTGCCTTCTCTTCATCTTCTTCATGCTGGTCTAGCAATACTCAGATTGTACCGACTGGAGTTTGATCCCAGCACCAGTACTAAACTGAAGATATATAACCTAAAGCTAGATATAAACAGCCAAAGCATTCTGAGACCAATGCAGGACACTCCAAAGTTTACCCCTTGAAGTCGGCCAAAGCTGTGCCCCTGTGTTAGTTCCTTCTCGAGTAGCTCCATGTTATCTCTCGTGGCATGGCAGTTCCAGGCTCCTGCTTCTCCAGTGCTCAGAAACTGCTCATTTTTGTTCTGTGTTTATTCTTCTGCTCTATCTACAACATGCCAGGTCCCTTCTTTGGTGGTTCTTATAGACCTCCCAGAGCTTTACATCATTTCTTCCTCAGCTTATCCATTGTGGCACTGACCAGACTGGGTCTGCTCCAGTGCTTGATTTGAAGTGATTATTTTCCCTCCTAACAAATATTAGCACTTCTTTTTCCTTCTTTTTATTACCTTTTGGTTTTGTGCTCTCCAG
Organism: Rynchops niger; assembly: GCA_013400035.1. Lineage (NCBI taxonomy): Eukaryota > Metazoa > Chordata > Aves > Charadriiformes > Laridae > Rynchops > Rynchops niger. Next base: position 141,022 of record VXBH01001893.1, read on the forward strand.
TGTTGGTGTCTGGCCAGTGCTGGTGTTGCTTTAAGCGACCTTTGGAAATGGTACGCAGAGGCAGCTGGTCAGAAAGTAGGGATGTATGGGATGCCATCACAGATGCAGGAACAGAAAGGGCAGAAAGGTTCATGAAGGTTCATCTGAGGCTGGCTTGCCAGGAGGTCATCTCAACACCATTTCTAGCTATGACACAACCTAGGGGCTGAGAAAAATCTCAAATCACATAGGGAACAAGTGCAAGTGAACTGTCAAGGGGTGCTAAAATTTGGTCTGATATCAGCCCTTCTGTGACTAAGATACCATCCCCATGGAGAAGAAATCAGGGAATGTCAAGGTGGAAGAGGTCTTGGAGGCCGTACCTGACTTCACTGCTGAATAATAGGTCACTGCCACTGTTGTGGCTATTCCTCTCAATCTTTTTTGCCTCTGCTGCTGTTTAAAATGCATGGCAAGGGACTTGCCAGCTCCTGTCCCCAGTGTGAGTGAGTGCATTTGCTGATGGATTCCTGCATGCTGTGCATCGCATGTTTTCAAAGAGAATGCATAGTGATGGGCCACCGTTCAGCTCATTGAGAGTTTGTTACATAGTTGGAGCCATTACTATGAAATTACCAAATAAAACATGCATTTTCATTCCCCATAGTAATAAAAATTATCGAAGTACATCTCCCGGGACAATTATAACGAGATAATACAGAACTCCTGACTGATTCCAGTGGCTGTATGAAAAAAACAGAGAGCATTCAACAAGACATTAGTATATGCCTTGGCTCCAATCACTTCCCCGTCTCATGGGATAATGAAGTTATCAAATTAGTTTTAAAAAGGTGAAACTTCCATTTTTCAAGCCATCTGACAGGTTCTCCCCTGAATAATGTCACTACGATGAGGTGCACAAGACAGCATGAACATTGGTTGCTTTTGGTCTAGACACTACAGGACATTAAGAAATTTTGCCCTCTTGTCTCCACAGTGCAATGTTTATACTCCAAGTGTCCAGGCCAATCAAATGATAAAGAACACGGGTTTAAGTTTTGGGGTTTTTTTTGGTTTCTTTTGGTTTGGTTTTTTTTTTTTACTTCTGCACACCCAAAACATAAATACAACCGTATGTTCAAGCCTGCATTTGCAGAAATGTAGCATAAATGGCCTATTGGGTTATATAGCTCATCTGTTCCCCATTACTGCTCTGCAGCAAATTACATTCTTTCCAAAGAGCGATGCTGGTATGGACAGCCTAACAGCCTTGTTTCCCGGGGATCTGGGATGGAGGTCACAAAACACATTCTGAACTGCTCTAAGGCCCGGTTTTTCAGACTGACATTAACAGAAACCCTGCCCTGTGATGCCTCCGGTGACATTGAAGAGAGCAAAGTGCTATGAGAAGATGTTTCAACCCATGTCTGAAAGTCCCCCCCTGCCTACATTGAACATGAAGAGTAACGGGACATCAGTGCTGCTAATTCAGGCACTTCAGTCACGTGCCAAAGTTAGGGCTAGGCCCGAGGGCTGATGGCTCCCACGGTTTGAGTCCTAGGGATATTTTTCATTTTGCAAGCATTGCCTTCCTTCACTTTGCTTGGAAGTGAACCCCAGACTTTCAGGAGCAAAAGCATTAGCTCCCACGTTTCCAAACATGCTATTGCTTGGGAGCAATAGCAAACCCCTCATTCTGTGTAGGTCAGGCACAGCGGGGCATTAATTAACACATCCATGGAGCAGCAACCAGAGCCATTCAGCGGTTTTCACATAGGTTGGCTGTTTCAGGAGCAGGGATGGTCTCACTGCCTGTCCGGATCTGATTGTGATAACCCAGGTAACACTCTCCTCTCTGAAAAATGGAAATGGGAAAGAACAACCTCTGCATCTGCCCAAACAACCTGTCAATACATCGTATCTGGACACCCTCCCACCACGATCGTGATTTCAACCACCAGAGCTGTCTAATTTCCTTTGTAAAACATCCCCACAGGCAACGCACGCACACACAGAGCAACTGCTGTATTTACCTTGACACTACATGAGCCACAGCCCTCGCCTCTTGCAGAGCAGTTGTATGTATTCTCATCTCTTCGGCAGCTTGTTGCTGCTCTTTCCGACTCTCCTTCTGTTCATCAGAGCAGATACAGGTTTTTTAGGGTCCCCTCCTTCCCCCCCTTTCCTGCACTCCTCCCTCTGAAAGTCATTACCCAGAATGCCTGCTTTCCTTGAAGTAGCACTGAACAAGCAGTGCTATGTTTTTCCCCCTCCAGGCTTTTTTTTTACAGCAGTTCTTGCAGGAAAGAAGTAATTTATCCAGAATTAAAACATCTGGTTATCATGCTCCCCGGGTAAGTTAGCATTAAAATAAGAGGAAAACATACTGCCTGGCTGTCTCCATCGTGGGAGAGGGAGAACATTCCCTGTGGCTCTGTGCAGTCGCAAGGTGAAAGCTCTTCCCAGCAGCCGGCTACGTGGGCTGTGCAGAGTGGCCAGGTTTTTGGAGCGAAGGCAGGCGACACACACAGCTTTCTGGGGCTGGAAGGGGAAAGTGCCAATTTTATCTTACACTTTGCTTCTCTTCAGTTCAGCATTATACAGTGATAACACGGGGGCTTATAGAGGTCTCCTCCACTCCAGAGTCCTCGTGCACAGAAAGGATGATGTCTGTGTTATGAACCCACCGGTCTATCTGTCTGTCTACTCACAGACTTTATCTCATTAACTCAGCTGCATGGACAGAATACCTGGAGAAAGTGGCCTTGCATAATGCCAAGATGCTGATGAGGGGTGGGTTTTACAGTGAAGTTCCTTTTCCAAGTCTCTCCAGGTCCTGTTTCTCCCCTTTTGTCAGAAACCCAGCCACGGAACAACTCAGCACCATGCCATTGTCCCCGCCTGGGGATTTTCCAGCTTCAGTCAGGTGGGACAGGAGAAAACACCACTTTCCAGTGACATCAGTTGCTTTTTCACCAATCTTTCTTTCCAGGTGACAAACAACTGTTTCCATACCTTTGCACAACTGTTGTTGCTGTTGCAGAATTGCCTCTTATGGAGGACATAGTGGAAGAGCCACAACCTGGGAGACTGGACAGAAGGATAAGAAGAGCTCTGATGACTGTATGGCCTTCCATTAGTCACCAAAATACAGTCTAGACACCTTTCTCTTAGCCTCATCTCAATGAGATCTCTTGCCATGTAGACCTTTTCTGTGCTACCTTATTTATCAGCGAGCTAGAAGCTGTGAGCCTTGCTGAAAACCTACTGTACTATCATCATTGCTAATGGCACCGTAGCTACAAATATGCTTGGATAACACAGGAATGACTTTTGTTATGGATACAACAGCCATCCCAACCAGGCAGCCATGAGGAAAGGCAGAGATTCAGTGACGACATGCACAGGTGGTAATCAGGCGCTATGGTTTAATGTTTGCTACTGACCTCCAAGGCACTCCCAGATGTGATGGTTGCTATGCTGTGAATGGTTATGTGGACAGTGGGACTCCATCAGCCATCTCCTAATCTTTCCCTGTGCTCAATCCGTCTTTCCTGATACTCCATTCCCTCTTTCTCTTCTTCTCACGGGTAAGCACTCATCTGACCACCCTGTGAATGAAGTTTGAAGTTCAGACTTCCCTATCACAATGTCCTGTGGAACCAATGTGACTCAGTCTGGACCAGGAAACTGTCCTGAGAAAGACAAGCTCTCTGGTAAATGATGCAGAGAAAGCTGGAACTCAAGCTCTGTAGAAGGATAAGTGTTTAGATCTCAAAATGGTGTCGTCTTCATTAATATCTGCATATGGATGACTGTGACAAAGCTCTAGCTGCTGCTTCTGCTGGCCTTGTGTGGTCTCTTGGTCAGGGACAAAGCAAGATAATACAGAAATAAATATACAAATAAAATAATGTAGTATCAAATGAGGAGGTGTGCTCCAGAGGCAGAGGTCAACACCTTCACCTACATTCCAAGAACACCACCATGGGATATGTGTACAGATTGGGTCTGTGTTGTCACATCTACTGCTGACCTGTGGAGTGACCTTGAGGAAATCACTCCACCCCTCCGCTCCTTCTCTCTCCTCCCAGCATTTGCTTTGACTATTTAGGCAAGAAACTTTCCATTCCAGTATGTGCACACAGTGTTTATCGCGTCGGTGCATCCTCAGGCTACCGGCATACAAATAATAAAGAGCAGTAATAACTGGTTGCCAATCAGCAGAGAATCAAGTTTTCGGTTTCTAAATCAGTTGGAAATTGTTTTTCTCTTGCTTTGAGTAATGTGCTGGGAATATGTAAAATGAAGTCTTGATTTTTTTTTTCTTTTTGCTAGCAGCAAAAATACCTTTTATCAGCATTCCAAAATATGATTAATGCTAATCTTGACCTTTCAAAAGTTCCATGCCAGGCAGCTGATGATCCTTCTGTGTTGTAAAGAATCAAACAGAAGGTGTTTCTATCCACAATGAAGTGTTCTTTATTAATGAATGATTTGCTTACCAGGAACTCCAAGAATTCCTTTGCACTCTCTTTTTACAAACCTGGGGGTGTTTAATCATTTGGAGTGGATTGAAGGCATGAATATATTTATGAATTTCTCATCGCTTTTCCTCTCCTGTCTTTCTCTAAAGTTGGAACATAAACACTATTAGCTTATTACTGTAGGTCAGAGATCATTTTTTACCTTCCCATGGCAAATACCTGGGTTATCAAGTAAATTAATAACTCAAATCAATCAACATTTTGATTGATCAGCTGTTTCTGAGACTCTCCACAACAAGAGAAGAATACATATTGCAAAACATGAAATAGTAAAGACAGTAGTGGTCCAGCTTCCAAAAAGGAAAGTATAGAAGTGTCTGCGCTTGAGTCAGGTCTAGGGATCTGAACCAGGACCTTCCAAGATGGTGACAGATTTCTCATTCATGTCTTCTGTGAGTAAAGTAGAAGACAACCCTCCTACCAGTCTGAGTACTCATATACTTCACTGTGTCACAAAAGTTCAGGGAGTCTTTAGGGTGTATTTCACATGGGGACACCCAGCACAAGGGCTATGCCCACTGGGATGACAGTGTTCCTTTGCACAGGGACAAGGGATAATCACGCTGATGGACTCCAAAATATGTGATTTAGTACCAATGCATAATTAGCAATACGAGAACAAAACCCTGAAGCATCCCACAGAGCATGTGTACTTGTGTCTGCTAGAGGTGTTTCTACACCAGTACCCTGGAAAGGTTGCTGCTGAAAGAGCAGAAGAACTGAGAGGTGAAGTTGTATTCCAGTCTAAGAAGAGCTTCTGAATTAGAGTGCAATAGGTTCAACACTGTGTGGTGAATTGCGGTGCCATATGCTACCACTCTGTCCATGCGTAGGGAATTCAGTTACCATGAATATATGACAGACCATGTCTTCAAGTCATGCTCTGAGCAGCACCAGCAGTAGCCTGTCCTGAAGAAGCATCTGGCTGCGTGGAGCAAGGTCCTCTTCTTTCTCCCCATTGCTTGTTGTCAGTAAAAAAAGCTGAGAATCATGCAGGTGATAGTGAAGGGCATGTCCACATTGTTAAGTGTCTTAAATATTGTTAATCACTCTCTGGAGAAACTTACCTCTTTCAGTTAATGCTAGTAAGAACCTGGGCTACGTTCCGGAGATCTGAAGCTCTTTCTTTTAACTTAAAAGTCTGTTGTAGATTAAAATGAGTGAGGTAATACTGCTTCGTAAGAACCGCACAGGACTGTGAAAGACACTGTATAATCAGAGTGGAAATGGCAATAAGAAAGGAATGCAAATTAGCAGGGAGATGGCCTCCGCAATGACAACTGGTAGAGAGAGGCTCATTGATAGACCAAGAGACATCTTCATGCACCTAGGAACGGGAAGGATGGAAACCAGGGTGAGTTTGCTGAATTATGGTCAACACAATAATAGTGTTTGAGCCATTACTCTGAAAACCTGCTAGACCCTGAAGATTTGTTAGATCCTTCAAGGATTTTCAAGTGCAAGGTCAAATAATAGTGGCATTTTCTTCTGGAGATTATGGAGCGCAAGGTGCTTAAGAGAAACTGCAGGACCACTGGTCATTCTGCCTAACCCATTCACAAGCTCAGCCTTTTCAGGTTACCGAAGTTGTCTGCCACCAAAGGGTTATATGGATTCATTAAGTTCTTTGAGAGTCACAGACTGGGTGTATAAAACAACTGTAAAATATATTTCTTATTTATCATTATTCCTACTTGAGAGTAATTCAGGCCAGTTATCTCCAATCACATTTCTACTGACTACTTGCATTATCTGTGATAGGGATGTCTCAGGCCATTAGTGAATAACACTCTGAATAATTAGACTGTGAAAGTCTAACTGCAGGATTTATTATTAGTATTATTATTATTATTATTAGCAATTTTCCATTCTGTTGTATTAATTCCATTTGGTATTGTTCTGTTTTCTTGGAGAACAGTGATCATTCATATAAAATCGTTTCTGTGCAAAATGCTTTTCATCATGTGATTTAACAGACCATAAAATGTCTGACACTGGTTTTTAGATTTTCAACCCAGTGTCAATATTACGATGACATTAATACCTTCCTCGCATCACCCCTGGAATATGTATGTGAATCCACTATATTATTCTTCTCCTTTCCATTCCTTTTTCAGCTGTCCTCTGTGTCCTTTCTTCATCTTCCTTCTGTTATGCATAACAATTCTTGCGCTAGAAGTTTCAGTGATGGCCTGCTTCTGCTTTAAATGCCAGTCTTGGACATATGCAGGAGCTCACACCTGTGGAAGAGAAACCCTACAGCCTTCAAGAGAACCTCCTGGCTCCACCTTGCCCTGCGTAAAGATGCTGGTTTCTCTTGCCAACTTTCTTGTCCTGACAGTGGTGAGCCAGACTGAGAACCATGCCCAATAGGTGTCGTGAATGAAACCACTACAGCTGAGCTGTGCCACTGGCCTCAGGGCCAGCAGGGAGGCTAAAACCTCTTTTATTTGCTAGTACAGACAGAGCCTGTGTGTCTGCTCCTCCCCTGTCAGAAAAAGGATGTTTTTAGCCTGTGCTGCTAGCTCGTAAGGTCTAGCTAATATGTATTTGCGCTGCATCTGTAGGAACAAATGGACTCCAATGTTTGTGGATATAACAAATAATACCAATGAAATGCTGTGCAGTGCTGTACAACAGCCTGGAGATGTGACTCCCACATCGTCTTTGGACCAAAGGCAGTTGAATATCCCCAGGGAAGGAGGTCAAGTGGTGATCTTCTGTCATCCCCACCAAGGAATCCTGTCTCTTGCTCAGCCCTCTTCCACACGGTCCACACTGCCCTGCTCAGCATGTCCGCAAGCCAAAAACCATCCCTGCCAGTGGGAGACAGCAAGAAGAAAAGTAGGACGCCAAATGGTTAGGAGAAAAGCTCCTGCAGGAGATGCTGAGACTGGGGATAGAGGTTCTAACCAATATTTTTTGAAGACATCTCATGCCAACAAGCTCACTCATTTTTCAGTCCTCTTTGCCTTGCCATCCTATCCTATCCTATCCTATCCTATCCTATCCTATCCTATCCTATCCTATCCTATCCTTTCCTTCTGACGAATGGCAAAGGAGGTGGAGATCAGATTTTTTCCGTGGCTCCTTGGCTTAATTTTCAAAATGGCCACTTGCATTTGCCATTCACCTCACAAATCACTGACTTTCTCCTGCCTTCCGCATTCCCTGCAGTCCAGTAAACTCTGCTCATTTATCTGCAACTTGCTAAAAAAACATTTTTTTTCCCCACAACAAAATGCTGTTGTCAAAAACTTCAAATCATCTCATCCATCAAGTGCCGTGTGAGTGTGTGCGTGTGCGCGCATGTGCAGGGGGGGGTAAGCATGCGATACGTACAGATGACAGATTCATTCTCTCACAGTGGTAGCCCCAAGGTTAGCTGGACTCTTTGGGTTTTTTCTGGACCAACATTAAACAAACACACACAAAACACACACACCCCAAGGGCACCTACACCTACACTTTTTTTTTTTTTAAATTTTGGGAACTAAATTAGGGGTACAGTAAAAATGCTTTGGCAGCTGTAAAAAGCTCATTTCACCAGAGACCTTGCCCTGAAGGAAGCTTGAAACCTTCTGCTTGGGATTTGCAAAGGAAATGGCTTCCTTCTGAGAGCCCCGTCCCTGCCCCAGTGAATGGGCTGAGGAGCAGGTACTACCTAAATTTGTTTCTCCCCACAAAGGAAGGCTCCAACAGCTGGGCTTTTTTTTTTTATTTTCCTGTTGTTGCATGTTCTGCAAGTCCCTGGTTCATCTGAGAGCTAAACCACTGCCTTTTTGAGCCAGTTTCGCCTGTGAAGGTCTAAATGTTGTGCCTCTAATTTCAGAGACAAATCTGCTGGTGAGATTAGAGGACACCGTATTTTCAAGGGGCTGTCCCATCTCAAAAGCAAGACATGAAACCAGAATTCATTCCCAGAGCTGCCGCTGATGTGCCAGGCTGCTTTGGCAAAGCCTCTTCACCTCCTGGCATCTCCGGTTCCTACCCTGGGATGCTGATGCTCTGGCAGGGAGGGAGGGATCTGCTGATGAAGGCTGAGGGGACTGGGAGCCAGCACAGCCTCGAGCACAGTGCTCTCATGCGGGCTGTGGAGACAGATTTAGCATCTTGCATCACTTTGTCCCATCTGTGCCTACAGCTGAGGCCTGAAGGAGCTGGAAGATATCTCCCCACTGAGCTGTGGCTCTTCTTGGAAGAAGCAGAAGCAGAGAATGGTGGTTGCGGCAGCTGGAGAGGTTAAACACCGTAAATCTTGTTCAGCTGTGCTGCTCTGCTTGCTAGGACTTAAAGGACAAAAAACAGCACAACGGTACCTGCAAGAAGTCAATGCCTGAGCCTTATGAGTGGCACACCTCAAAAATTAGGACATGCCCAAGTTACCTTTGTCCTGGCATCCTTTGCCCTGACTCCTCCCGCAGAGATCGTTTTCGTTCAACATTTCACTCTGTGACCGTTTATCATACTAATAAAAGGGGAATGGTTGATTGCTAGGAAAGATGAGTACTTCAGGTGTGTTTCAGGGAAGAGTCGGGTAATTGCTAAACTCATTTAATGGCATGTCTACACGGGCTGAACATCTCAACTGACTTTTAGTGTCATTTTGAGCAATTTGCAGAGCACAGCTTGTTCCTTTGAGGCATTATGCCCTTTTTATAGGATGTAATTCCATAATTAACAGCAAGGTCAAGAGGCTGTAGCAGGTCACTGGCAGAACCTGAGTGGAAATAGGTTGGGCTGGAAGCAGGCGCTTGAACTTGCAGGGCTGAGCTCACAAGCCATGAGCACTGGCTTGTAAAGAAGCTTAGAGGGTGGATGAGCATCCCAGATGCTCATAAAAGCAAGGGTAGGGTTTACTGACGTATTTCATGAGCCGTCTATAGGATGACCTGCTGACCATGTTTCCATAAGCTTTAGCCAGACCCGATGTCTACATCTCCAGTATGAGGTAGACTCCTATAATAAGGGAGAGAGAAAAGTGGTGTAGGAGACATTATGTATTTCACTTTTTCATTTCTGAGTGATGATTTGGCCATGCTTCATTGGGACAAAAGCTGTATTTTTATTATTTGTTTGTATATCTTTATTATTACCCCTCATCACTTTTTTTGGAAATGGGAACAACTGTTGTGTCCTTGTGGGATGACCTTTTCAATAGAAGCATCGGCCAGGTCAGTCCCATTTTCCTCGGAAAAATGTAATTCTCCATCTAAGCTCTTTCAAAAATGCAGGTCTCCCCCTCCCACTCTGTTTGTTTAAATGATAATTATTTATTTGGAAGAGGAAATGTAGTCTTTTATTTAATTTTGTAATCATATCATTCTAAAAAAATTAGTAGTTTGGGATCACATTTTTTGGTTCTCGTTTCCTCAGACTGTTTACTTTCAGTTGGCCAGGCCTGGAGAATTTCAGCCAAAAGGTGATGAAAAAATTTAAATGGAAATGTAATACTGAAATGTTTAAATAACATAACTCTCGCTGTCACCAGGAGCCAGCCCTCTTTTTGTTTGCGGTGGGAGGAATGAGAGGGGGGTCCTGTCCAAGAACCTGATCATATTTTTATGGGGTAATAGATGCATTTGTAAGAACTTGTGACTATATGGAATTTTCTTCAGTTCAGTTTTGGAGAACTAAAATTTGGAGAATTAATGGCATATGATGCAATATTGAAATGGTGTGAAAATAAATGATTTTTCCTGGGAAAAGTGTTCATATTTTCACCTGTTCCTGTTGCAAATGTGTAAGCAAGTAGGAAGACGTCTGCTGGTGGTCCTCTTCTTGTCTTTATTCCCATTCCAATTTTGCTATGTTGCTGCTGAAACCCTCCTACCCTGCTGAAAATGGCCTCTTTCCTCTGAAGAACATTTGCAAACATAAGGCAGGTTCACCACAGACTGTGGAAAAAAATAAAAGCGTACTTCACATTTCAAGAATATTTAGTTTTATTGCTCAAATTTCATTCAGCTCTAGCAAATGCAATTCCCGTGTTCGCCCTTTCCCTCGCCATCTCCTGTCTGTAACATCTGTTCTGCCAAACCACCCTCCAGGGTGACTTGCTTTCCCCCCATAAACTTCTTCCCCCCTGATTATTTATTTTCAGTCCTGTTCTAAAACTCACTGGAAATGATGGGAAGATTTCTGGGGGTCTTAATGGATATTGGAGCAAGTACTGACTCTTCAGCCAAAAAGGTGGCCAGCAGGTCAAGGGAGGTGATTCTGCCCCTCTGCTCTCGTGAGACTCACCTGGAGCACTGTGTCCAACTTTGGAGTGCTCAACACAAGAAGGACATGGAACTGTTGGAACGGGTCCAGAGAAGGGCCACGAAGATGATCAGAGGGCAGGAGCACCTACGCTATGAGGACAGGCTGAGGGAGTTGGGGTTGTTCAGTCTGGAGAAGAGAAGGCTCTGGAGAGACCTTATAGCCCCTTCCAGTCCCTAATGGGGGCCTACAGGAAGGATGGGGAGGAACTCCTTATCAGGGAGTGAAGACATAGGAGGAGAATTAATGGTTTTAAACTGAAAGAGGGGAGATTTAGATGAGATATTAGGAAGAAATTCTTTACTGTGTGGATGGTGAGACCCTGGACCAGGCTGCCCAGAGAAGCTGTGGCTGCCCCATCCCTGGAGGTGTCCAAGGCCAGGTTGGACGGGGCTTGGAGCAACCTGGTCTAGTGGGAGGTGTCCCTGCCCAGGGCAGGGGGTTGGAACTAGATGATCTTGAAGGTCCCTTCCAACCCAAACCATTGTATGATTTGAAGTGCTCTGGGAAGCAGTTTGGAGGACAGAAGATATTTTGGGGAGCACCAGCTCTTGCAAGCCTTGCTCACATCCGTTTCAGACCCATGAGGGAGAGCTGTTGGCAGTGAAAAGGGTTGATTGAATCAGACCCAAAGCTTTTTTCTTTTCTTTTTTTTTTTTTTTTTTTTTTCCGGAACCTGAATGCCAGAAGAGGGAGGAAAGGGCACATGGCAACAACACCTTGTGCCTGCAAAAGCAAACTGGGCGTATGCCCGTATGCTCTAGATACCTGATTCTCCCCTCCATCTGCTTTGAGATCTGAATCGCTGCTATCCCTGAAGATATTATTTGCAAAAATGCAGTGGGCTGCTTCTGCCACAAGTCATGTGGACAGGAGCGGGATGGTGGGGGAGGGATTTTATGTCATAAAGATAACAAAATCATCCCCATAACGCACTGTGATTTATTGCTCTGTCTTGTGGCCTCAATAACTTTGGTATCTTTGTACAGCATCTGCTCTGGATGCTTGAGTTTTAAACTGTTTGAAGCTGCTGCAGCAAGTCAGACCTCATCAGGCTCCAGCAGAAGTCAAGAGGGGTCTTATGTCTGTGGGTTGTTGCCCCCCAGCCTCACTGTGCCTAAGTTATCTGCTGCCTATGCAGCATCTGCCATCAGTGGTAGGCATCTCATGTCCCAGGGAGAAGTACCCATGTAAATTTTACTTATAAAATCATCTCTGTGGGCTGATATCGGCAGGGATAGTGGGCAACACAGAGCCAGCTGTGGATTTGGAGGTGTAGGATGGAGCAGTGAAGGGTGGCAGGGTGACATCATGAGGATGCATCAGGAACCATCAGGGTGCCTGCCTCTAACCCCTTGGGCGGAGGCATACTTTTCTGTAAGTCTTTTCTCTGCCCATTTTTCTCAGTTTATTGCCCAGGGGAGCACTGCCTTTCCCAGAGTCTTGCAATGCTGTTCCCACCCAAGCTAAGAGCCCTCTCCTTTCCCCTCTGGACACGTCCTCCTTCTCTGCTGCAGCCTCCACAAGCACAGGAACTGACTGCATGAGGATGTTTCAGGGAAGTGATTTTGCTTTAAAAGCAGCCAGTTTATCTCAGCCTTCATTTGCAGGGAAGGACACACCATTGTACCAACAGGGAGTTTCTGCTCACAGAGATGGCATGTTTCCCATGGTCCAGGAGAACCAACAGTCTCATAAACCCACTCACCTCTGATGATGGAGATTCAGGTCATGAGACAGCAGATACTTTTGCTAATTCCTACAAAAGTGGACGGCTCCAGCTGGAGACATCAACCCCCAGACCATGCCTAGGATGGGAAAATTTCCTTGTTCTCTCTCTGGCACAGCAGGGACATGGCATTCGGCATTGCAAATGCCAGGACAACACCTGAGCACCAATGGAGGGAAGAGAGAAAGTTTTTCTCTCACATGCATTTCAAGAACAAAACTTGAAGAGTTTGAATTCATCCACACATAAAACAGAACTGCTTTTGAATTCTTGCAGGATATAAAATTATTTCTCACCCAATTTTGCCAAATCACAGGCTGGATGAGGTTGGAAGGGGCCTCTGGAGGTCATCCCATCCGGTCCCCTTGCTCATCAGGGCCACCCAGAGCCATTTGCCCAAGGCCAAGTCCACACGGCTTTTGAGCATCTCCAAGGATGGAGACTCCACAACCAGTGCTATTTCAGGAAAGACAGAAGTCAGTCTTGCAGTTCATGCTGAAACATCTTCAGTGCTGTCAGATGCTTGTGGATGCAAGGTTTGGCACTGGAGATGTCTTTAATTCCAAAGATGTGAAATATTACTTTGGGTCAACTTGGCCAACATTTTTCTTCCAGAATTCAGCCTTGAAAACCACAAATCTCAGCAGCAAGCAGCAGCACAAATGTTTAATATTGGGCAGTGGATAGGACCTGCTGCTTTTAATTCTCTTTTAATGTTTGCTGAGCTTCTGTTCTTTATGTTGCTACTACAGCTACTTAATTTCCCTCTCCTGCATTAGCAGTTGGTTGGGTTTTTTTATTATTATTAATTATGATTATTATTATTATTTATTATTATTATTACTATTACTATTACTACTACTACTACTATTATTATTATTATTATATTATTACTTTATTGTTTCTTCTTGCTTGAAAGGTGGAAGAGGATAGCTGTGTCACAGGAATGCATCAACCCTGGCAATACCGTGGCCATGTCACTGCGGGCAGCAACTTTCAACAAGGACATTGCCCTAAGGGTAAGGAGACACACACAGCCCCAGTCTGTACCCCGCCATGGTCCTACAGGCAGCTGGAAGGTCCTCGCAGCCACAAGCAAAGGGAGTTCCTCATCATTCCCCATAACTGTGTGTCAAAAACCAAAAAATACTTCTGAAAATACTTTTTTTGATTCATGAACCCATTGGCTGGTTCTTATGGTTTGTGCTGTCTTTTTTTGGGAAATGGGGGGCGATTTTCCTTATTGTCCCTGTTCCCTTGTTATATTTAATCTATATACCTTTATGTCTTATTAAACAAAGCATTACTACANTTAATTCTCTTTTAATGTTTGCTGAGCTTCTGTTCTTTATGTTGCTACTACAGCTACTTAATTTCCCTCTCCTGCATTAGCAGTTGGTTGGGTTTTTTTATTATTATTAATTATGATTATTATTATTATTATTTATTATTATTATTACTATTACTATTACTACTACTACTATTATTATTATTATTATTATTATATTATTACTTTATTGTTTCTTCTCGCTTGAAAGGTGGAAGAGGATAGCTGTGTCACAGGAATGCATCAACCCTGGCAATACCGTGGCCATGTCACTGCGGGCAGCAACTTTCAACAAGGACATTGCCCTAAGGGTAAGGAGACACACACAGCCCCAGTCTGTACCCCGCCATGGTCCTACAGGCAGCTGGAAGCTCCTCGCAGCCACAAGCAAAGGGAGTTCCTCATCATTCCCCATAACTGTGTGTCAAAAACCAAAAAATACTTCTGAAAATACTTTTTTTGATTCATGAACCCATTGGCTGGTTCTTATGGTTTGTGCTGTCTTTTTTTGGGAAATGGGGGGCGATTTTCCTTATTGTCCCTGTTCCCTTGTTATATTTAATCTATATACCTTTATGTCTTATTAAACAAAGCATTACTACAATAGGTTTCAATTTGGTTTACAATACATTGCTGCTCAAGGAGACGGTTCTCACCTTCTTCCCAGAATGCTCCCACTAATACCTTGGCCCCTTTCTTGTGTCCGGATAAACATTCATGCAGCTACAGTAAGTTTGATCAACAAAGAATCCAGCTGAAAAAAAAGTCCCATCCTTTCCCCCTGCAATCCGGATCAGTTCCCTGAACAAAGACTCTAGTTCGAGGCCAACCTATTTCATTATTATTGCTGCTACAATTGCTACTTGTATTTTGCTATTAGTGTTATTATTGCTACTATTCCTACCTGGCTTTAAGTGAGGAAATTTATGATAGCTCTATTTTCTGAAAAAAAAAAAAAACAAAAAAAAAACCAAAACCAAAAAAACCCAAAAAACCATATAAAGATACTTCTCTCTCTGGAAACTGCCAACAGTTTGGGTGCAGTTTGGTGAAATTTGCAGATGAAGAAACCTCATGCCATTTTCTCCCCCATTGTGGCTTTACCCCAAGAGAAAGGACAAGTTGCTGCTAATGCCCTTTATTAGCATTGTGCTGGATTTTTATTGTGTCTCCCTTCTAGCAGCTCATTGCAACACCTAGGAGAGCCTGGCACTTTCCCCTGGGAAACTGTCTGCATTTAAAATGGCAATTACAAGCATTTTGGTGCTGAAGTCAGTGGTTTGAAACCCACCATCTGCAGTCTTGCTGCAGTACTGCTAAATCCTAATTCCATCTGTCAAAGCTCAGGAGAATTGAGGTGATGAGTCTGGCGTTGTGAAACAGCATCAAGCTCAGGCAGAGAAGGGAATTCCAGGTCCAAAAGAAAATTAGGGAGTCTGAAGCTGTCACCGCTGGAAATAATGCTCACCCATTTAATGAAAAAAGGGACAACTGAAATTCTCTGCTTAAAGATGTGAACAACACAGCTACTGAAAACATAGTTTTGTGTCATCAGAAACCTGTTTTATGTGTCTTCTGTAGATCTGTGCTTTCCCCTTAACTTAAAAACCAGAAAAAAATTTCCCTTGTCTTCTCTGGCACAATCTTTATTGGGCTCATTGCAGTGCAATAACTCCAGCTCTAAAACCTTTTCCCGCTGATTCGTCATGTGCAAGCCAGTTCAGATTACTTCAGCTGGGGCTTTCTACTTTATTACACTTGTTCACGCTGGAATGGGCCAACTGCATCCTAAGAACATGAAGGTCTTGCATTTAATAGCCCTCCAAACCGTCTCCCAGTTGCCTTTACCTTGGCTGCCTGAACCATCCTAGTGGCATCTACAAACTCCTCGGTCCCTCTGAGTTCCACCCTCTTCCTCCTCTGAAAATCACACTAAATAGCTTATTTTCCAGGTTCAGGAGGACTGAATTATTCATTGCAGAAGGATGAACGTAGCTCTTTTCATCTGTCCCTGAACGGATTCTGATCTCAGTGAACGCTGATTGTTATTCACAACTATTCTCCAGCTAGTTTGGATAAACAGCTTCAAACCAGCAGGCTGTTTCCAAATGGTTCCTTGCTGTTCCCCACCTCAGGGCTGGTGGTGACAAGTGCTTTTGCCGCCAAATGGGTGGCTGAAAGTTCGGAGAGGGAAGATGAAAGATGGGAAGCAAAGGAGAAAGAGGGAATTATCTTTTTTTTTCACACTGATACCCTTGTTCTTAAGCGTACGTGGATGTTTGCTGGGAAAATGGGCATTCCTTGAATGCTAGTGTGACCAAGCATCCTTTTGTGGAAATGTTTCGGAATAGCAAATGACAAGGGACATGGACATTGTCACCCAGAACAGCTCTGTGAGATTCAGAGAAGTGTGTGTGAAAACTGTGTCACAAATGCTTCAGCTTTCCTGCTATTCATCTCTTGCTCCTCCTGTAATGAGCAGCCGTTCACCTCCACTCTTTGTTTCCTCACATTTGGGGAATTTGGAGGGGGTTGTGGGGATCTGGTAACAAACCTCAGCCTTGGATGTGAGGATGAACATCTGGAGCCAAGGTTCAGCCCAGGGACAGCCTGGACCACTTGGGAGTCATGGCCAACATCTGGATTTACATTGTGTTCATGAAATATGGAGTTTAGGGTCCAACTGTTGGATCAAGCTTAATTTTAAATGCAAAGGGGTTTTGCTCCTAGCTCTGCTTTCCTAAATTGTATCGTTTGAGACACCCTGAAGAAAACTCCATGGATTGCTCGACTAACACTTCTGAAGGCTAACCCCAGGTTACAGGGGAATAATTTGCCTTCACAGCTATCACCTCAGCTCAGTTCTCTCTGAAGAAAGGAGTTCTGAATTTCCCACAAAGCATCGGATGGTGCACAGTGAAATGACATGTAATTACCTAGTAGAAATGTGTCACTTCCCATATCCATGGGGAGCAGACACAGCTAGGCAAGGTGGTTAGCTATGTCGCTTCACCTCTCCCTGCACATCGCCTTCTCTGATGCTTTGGGAAAAAGACACCACTTCAGCAGCGGCAGGGGAAATTCTGTTTGCAAACAATGTGTAAAGCTTCAAGGGGGATGGAAATGGAATGGGCTAAGTATTTTAGGTTCCTTGGCAAAGGAAAACATTTATCAGAGCAAGCACAGACACAGAGGAACAAACTGGGAGTTTATAAAGGAGCCGCATTCAATCACTGAGAGCAAGAGAGATCACAGTACTTGTGTCCAGCCATAGATCATAGGTAGAAAGCTCAATAAACATTTCAATAAATGCACAGACTCAGGGGGAAGATGATCCAGCAATCTGGGCACACTCAGGCAATCAGGAATTTATTCTTCCTTTGCCCTCCAAGGCCTCTTCTTCACTTGCATTCCCAGGTACTCTATTCAGCTTGGAAGGCAGGAGAGAACCATAACCCATGATACCGCCTCTACATCATCCTCCAAACTGCAGCTGAAGTCCCTGCAGCAGAATCTTTTCCCTTGGTGGATGCTGAATGACGGACAGATGGATTATTTGCATGCCAGGTGCCATTCCCAGCACAGAGAGTAAGGGAAAAGCAAGCCCTTCTTTCTCTTTCCAAATGGAGCTGGAATGATCTGGAAGACACTGAGAGGGAATAAATACAGAGCATGACCGTCTGTCATTCCCACATGCTCACTGCTATTGGGGCTATTGCCATTACCTTAAAACAACTATTATCTCCCACCTGCATAAACCAATACCAGCCTCAACACCAGTGGGGGCCACATTGTCTGAGTTATTTCAAGTTTCCTAAAGAGAGGGAGGAAAGAAGCAAACAGCAGGGAAATCCAGCTTTTTTTATTAGGCTACAGCACTGGCACAAGAATGGCAGTAAGATCTCCATCTGAGGAAACCCATGTCCAGAGCTCAGAGCAATGAGGAAGCCAAAGCCAAACTTTGAGGAAGCCCTGTGCTTACCAGAATACCAGCCTTACTAGTGAAAAGTCTGATGTCTGAGTTCAGCTCCCAAATTAATCTAATTAAAATCTTGATACTGAGGAAAAGTGGCAAGATAAAATGAGTTTTATGATAAGGATAGCTGTGGCGGGGGGGTATCAGTAGACGATAACACTTACAGCATCCCCTTTGAAGAACTGTGTACTGGGATGGCTCACGTCTGGTACTCAGCAAGTCCAGAAGGAATTAAGCAGCGTCAAGGAGCATCACTGCCTACAGAGTCCGTGTGTGGCTCCCCTGCTTGCAAGAAATGCCCAGTGCTTAAATGCAAGGAGGAATGAGGTTGGAGGTGTTGGTCGAGGTATTGGGCTTGCTGGAAGTTGAGTTTCTTTTATGCATCCAAGACTTGCAGCAATCAGTGTACCAGTCTTCTGTCCATCCTCTTAAAAATGTGGGAAAAAAGCACTAAGAGTGACCTCTGAGCTAACACTTGTCTCTTTAGAGGGTACAAGAGAGTGTTTTTTTATTGTATTAAGGTATTTCCTCAGTGTGTAAACATCTCTGTCTGCTGGGGTTTCAGAAAAGAAACATCTCAGAGGCCTCAGTGCAGGAGGTTTTTCTCTTGTACTGCAGCCCTCACTAAAGGGTCATTTTCTGGGGACTGCTGGATAGTTGTTCTCCAGAGGTGCTTTTGCTTTGGTAACAAGTGCCAGCCTGAAGCCAGGCATCACACCACAACTATGTTTAATTCCATCTTGTCCGTGGAGCAGTCTCTCAGACTCACGTTGTAGAAATCGGACTTTCAGTTGAGTCAGATGAAAGGGAAAAGAGCATTTTTAGTCTTTATGGAAAGAACCCTTCTTCGGTGCCACTCATCCAGGGCTTCACTTGTGGCAATTAGGCACAGACTCTGTTTCGGTGCACAAACGAAATCGCTTTATTTTAGGCAACAGCCTCCTTAAATACCTTCTGCTACAGAGCTAGCAATTTACCACTGCTACATCCTTATCATGTGATTACACAGCACATACCGCACATACCACGCATACCACATACCGTACATGGTGTAAACCAAGACAAGCTATTCATCTTTAGCAACCCGGCAGTCAGCGCTCTCTCCTTTTCTTCCTCTTATCATGGCCCAGGTGCTGTGCAGCTAGGGCTTGTTTACTTATCCTGCGGTTTGCTGCCAGTGAGAGCGATGAGAACTCCAGGGCTCATTCCGGGTGCCGCGTCCGCAGGTCCTTCGGCATCCACATTCACTTTGATTAGGAGTCATGTATTTTCATCACAGCTGCAGTATGCACTGCTCCACAGTGCTCCACCAAGAGTGGAAGGTGGACCTCCAGCTCCTTCCTTATCTGCTTTCCTCTCTTTTTAAGGTCTTGTGCTCTACTTTGCTTTATTTGTGGGATTTTGGGCTGGGGGATGGGATGCCAGGAACGGGAACCATTATCAGTGTTAGGTCCAATGTGCTGTGAATAATCAGGCAGGACTCACAGCTCAAAGTCACTTTGTCTTTGCCCCTACATCTAATACCTCCATCCCAAATGAATCCCAGTGCTGTGTTTACCTGCTCACATCCCCCAGGATGGGATTGCCTGACTCTCTGTCATTGCCCTTCAATAAGCGCACTGTACAGTGCTTTGAGTGAGAATCAGTAAATTAGTAAATTCACTTCCTTTCACCCCTCTGCTCAAGATATCTGAATTTTCACTTGGCTAGCATATTATCTACATCTGCAGGATCTCTACTTTGCCTGCCAGGGCTCCTTAAAGAACTGCACAAATAATTTAAATGGCTGGTTTATTGTTAAAGGCATGTACCTGATTTCCCTGGCGTTCAGGCGGAGTGAATCGTCCCAGCTCCATTGATTTCAGAATTAGAGTGTGAAGGATCCAGCCCATACCTTATTGAAATCAATACCAGTGATCAGAACCACACAGAAACTGCTCATAAGCTGTTATCTTGATATCAACTCAAGTTAACTAGCAATGACAATAAGTTCCATTGAATCAGATGGGCCATTAAATTTAGACACCAAAATCCTGAGCTGAAATTCAAGCCAAGCGTTAGCAGGAGAGAGACACCATTGCTTGCGGTGCCAGATGCAAGTCTGACCCTTCTCATGTAGGACGGTGTTACCAGTTGTTTTAATTACGCAGGGTTTCCTTTTGCGCTGCCTATTAGTTAATTTGTTTTGGGGGTTTTCTTTTTTAATTGAGCATGGCTGGAGGACAGCTGAAAAACACTATTCACCTGCCTCACTAGCGCCGTCATCTAAACCTCTGCCTCCCAAGGGCAGGCAGAATAACACTGCGCACCAATAAAATCATCATATACTCAGCTTGAAAGCGATAAGACAAAATCAAACTGCCTGCAATAACAAAGACTGAGTTTTTGATGGGGAGGAAGGAGGGAGGGCATCATTATGCACATTTTATTACTGCGGTTTTCCAACCTGGTAGCGATGGGGATTTAATTCTCTGCTACACTGGCACTGTACCTAGAGCAGAGAGAGAAGGAGGTAGTTTTTAGCTATCCTGGGTATCCCTTGGTTCTGGATGTGCTGCCTAAGATGGCAATTGGAGCCTCTTGGGGTTGGCAGGAGGAAGGGTTCTCTCACCATACCAAGAAATCAAAGTGTTGGGCAGCTCAAGAGGTTAACCTGGGCTGCTGGGATCGCCTGCCTGTGTGCTCCTACCTCCCCTCAGCCACAAAGTAAAACGTGTTTGCTTAAAGAGAGATTGTTTATTGGCTAAGAATCCTTTTTAACTTCACCGCTTCAGATGATTAGGAACAGGCAGCAATCTGAGCTGACATGTTTCAGGTCCTGGTGGGGGCACATGTAGAAATAAAGCTCAGTTAGTAGGTTAAGAGAGAGTATTTTTTTTTGCAGTGAAGGGGGAGTTAAGGGCATATGAACAGCTCGTGGGAGAAGCTCACCCTGCAAAATCGGGGAAGGGGAGGGTTACAGGGAGAGACCATTACTGCTGACAAGCAATAATGAGTGAAAATGTAGGCATTCGAGCACTTGTGATTATGTCCCCATGCCCTTTACCTGCACACACTTCCAGTTCACCCTTCACACTAGGGGTTTTAAAGCATAACTATGCACAAACCCATAAAATAATTGAGGTGGCAAGTGAACTCTGAATGTCATCTGGTTCAACCCCCTCCTCCCCTATTCAAAGCAAGACCAACCTCAAAATTAGATCTGACTCCAAAGTTAGACCGTGTGGACCAAGGTCATGAGCCCAACACGTGATGCCACCTAGAAAAATGCAGCTAGGTGAGGTGTCCTTCCTCGGGGGTGGGAGGAGGTTTGCTGCAGTTTTCCCATCATCTCTAAGATAGTCAATATAGCCTCAAAAGCAAAAGGCATCTCCAAGAGGTCTTAATGAAACACATTTCAAAGGCCCTTTACACCTGAGCACCATAAAAGAGACCTAAGCCAACTAAGAATTACCCTTTCCCCATGCATTCACAGCTCAGGCTTATTTCTTACAAGAAGAAGCAGGGAGATATCATTATGGGGAAAAAAAGGGGAAAAAAAGTATTTACTTTTGTTCGCCATGTACCATCAGGCAGTGATAAGGTGCAGCTAAAGTGGCAGACTGCACTTTATGGGGATGAACTATTATTCAGATAAGATGGAGGCAAGATATTTTAGCTGGGGTAAGGAAAAAAAATACTGGTTTAAAGTTATTACGCAGGAAGCGCCCTGCTGCATGAAATCTATGGGAAAATGCATATTCTGTCACATTTACTTATTGAATCCCAATTTCATCATAGCATGAGGAAGAAATACATCAACCTCCCCTGTAGCTCTTATTAGATTTCACAACCTTTCAATATTAAAATGCCAGCTCCGGTAACAGTGTTTCTGTCTCCTCCCCCTCCTCCCTACCCCTCCGTAACACTGCAGTATTGGAGGTGTGGTACGGAAACCCTGGTGTGGAGATGCTCTGAACCCATACGCCACAGAATGAATTGGACTTACCAGATCTGCTTTCTCCTTGACTACCCATTTATTCTCCACAAGTGCAAGGGCAGTCCTAGCAGTGCCCATTCCCATGCTGACAGGCTTCCAGCCTAGGACTGCATCCCCTCCCTTTTTTTCAGGGTTTCCCCAAATCTGCATGTTTTGCGGAAGCGATTTAGTTCCTGCTCAGACCAATAGGAGTTTAACAGTCATCAGTTCACCCTGTCCTCCTCTTCCCCTTGGACTCATACTCCCAGCAAGATCCTTGATGCATTTGAGTTGGTTTACAAACCAACACCCTAACACAAGAGGTGGATAAAATTGCTCGGCACCCCAAATCCTACCCCAGGCTGCTCCTCTGCTGGCTGAGGGCTGGGCACGCAGCCTCCAGTAAAACTGCAGGAGCGTTCTTGATTCTAGCTAGAAAGACCATGTGCTTAGATAGGACCTGAGATTTCAGGACTGTTTGCATGGATTAAGAACAACCCCCCGAAGGTCATCCTCTCTGTTACCAGAATCTCCCCTAAACCTGATGACCTTTTAAGCCAAGCTCCATGAGCATCTCTTCCACTCTCCTAAAAGTTGAACCAGGCCAAGTGCAAGGTCCTACACCTGGGTCAGGGCAATCCCAGGCACAAATACAGGCTGGGTGGAGAATGGATTGAGAACATGAGAGCAGGCCTGAGGAGAAGGACCTGGGGGCATTGGCTGATGAGAAGCTGAGCATGAGCCGGCAATGTGCGCTTGCAGCCCAAAAAGCCTCCCACATCCTGGGCTGCATCAAAGGCAGCATGGCGAGCAGGGCGAGGGACAGGATTCTTCCCCTTTACTCTGATCTCGTGACACCCCACCTGCAGTGCTGCATCCAGCTCTGGGACCCCCAACATAAGAAGGAAATGAACCTGCTGGAAGAGGTTCCAGATGAGGGCCATGAAGATGATCAGAGGGCTGGAGCACCTGTCCTATGAAGACAGGTTGAGATAGTTGGCGTTGTTCAGTCTGGAGAAAAGAAAGCTACAGAAAAGCTCGGGAGGGACTCTTTATCAGGTACTCTAGCAATAGGACAAGGGGTAATGGTTTTAAACTGAAAGAGGGGAGATTTAGATCAGATATTAGGAAGAAACTCTTTCCTGCGAGGGTGGTGAGCCCCTGGCCCAGGTTTCCCAGAGAAGCTGTGGCTGCCCCATCCCTGGAGGGGTTCAAGGCCAGGCTGGATGGGGCTTTGAGCAGCCTGGTCTGGTGGGAGGTGTCCCAGGGTGGGTTGAAACTAGATGATCTTGAAGGTCCCTTCCAACCCAAACCATTCTATGATTCTAAGTGAGAGAAGGCAAACCCAGCCCTGGCTGTAGCCAGAAGGATTGCTTTGCCATCCCCAGCCTTGTAAATCTTCCCTTGTTATGCAGGGAGCACGCAGAGGGACCGGCTCTGGAGTGAGTGGGTGTTTAGTATTTCAGAGACAGGCTGGGAGTGCTGTGCTATAAAGTTATTAATCTCTTTTTAATGTAAAGCACACCATAGCTGCTGCAGGGCAAAACGTGATGCTTTTTCTACTTCTAAAAAATATTCTTTTCTGTCTGTAAACAGATCAGGGGAAACCGTTTCCCCCAGTTAAATGTTTTAAAGAGGTTTTGGATATCACATAAGGCAGGGAGGAGAAAGCAGTTGCAGGCTAAAGGAGTGGATTGCTTTTCTGGTGTCTGCAGAATGGACCTTACATATTTAGCCTGAGCAGTCTCTACCTGTGATAATTTCCTGATCTACCCAGCTCTAGGGAGGAGGAAAAATCATGCCAAACTTTGGTCAGTCCAGGAAAAAGATGGATTTTTAACAGGCCACAGGAGAAATAAGTCCCATGACTCCAGTAGTGGAAGCATAGGAGCCAGCAATGGGAAAAGTTCTGGAGTGCCTGAGGCTCAGTTCAGATAAAAGCTGCAGCTAATACCCATATCTTTGGATCAGCAAAACGGGGCTGGAAACTTGAAGAGAGAAGCCTCTCCTGAGATGTCGCAGTCCCTCGGCTTTGGTCCCCGTCCCCTGTCAGAAAGGGCAGAACCAAGAAATCTCCAAGCGAAAAGTGTCCAGGACTCAGGGAAGACCTTGCCGAGGGCGAGCTGGGTAGCTCCTTCCTCTAAACACTTTTAAGGAACTCCTCCTCGCTTCAAAGAGAGGAAAGCAACATTGCACCATCCTGAAAGCCTGCGCCAAGTCTGCTGGGGCTTTTCTAACTCATTACCCCACTTCCGAGGTAGTTTCTGGCACAATTCAAAAGTACTCTCCGTTGAGACACAGAGGGACAGGTGTGACGTGTTACTTTACACAACCCAGAAAGGATGAGAGACGACTGCTCTTAGTTCATGCTCTTGGGTGAACAGCCATAAAAAAAAAAAAAAAAAAAAAAAAGTACTAAAAAGACCTTCTTCCTCTGAAACACTCCCTCGGAATAAAAATAACAGTGCTGAAGCAGCACTTTCTGTTCTTAAATCCCGGTGTGCTTTTCCAAAGGAAGGTCAGCGCCATTGCCTCTGTCCACAGGTGTGGGAAAGGAGCTGCTGCTTTTTATAAAGGTGTTGCCACCCCACAGCATGGCCCTGTTTAATGAGGCCACCGGGCTTGCTTTTTTTGCAGGGGCTGAAGTAGACCTGAAGGTTTCCGTGGGGCTTCCCACCTTTATGCTTTCTTCTCGTCCTCCTTCCTTTTAAAGAGAGCAGTGTGGCGTTACCCCATCCCCGAGGACAGATTTGCCTGACATTTGCTGGATTTTGTCTTCTTCATCCAGTCACACTCCTGCAGCACTTTGCCACAGTGAGAACGGAGCGAAGAGTAAATGAAGTCGAGGCTTCATGAAATTAAGATTTTCCTGTCCTCAGCCCCTTTTTAAGATTTTGTCTAGCCAAAACTGCTTGTCTCTTATCTGCCAGCATGTGAATCCAAGCAATGACCAGACAACAGGGCCAAACCCACCATCTTCCCATCTGCCATCCTGGGTTATCCCCTCCCTGCTGTGCTCTCTTGTTTCTTTTGGAGGTGCTTGTTTTAATCCTCCAGCTCTGTCTACCCCTCCTCTTTCCCTGGCTTTCTGTTCCTTTGCAGCCTCAGTTTGTCCATCCCTTGCTCCATGTTACAGTTTCTTGCTCTGCTGGTGCCTCGGATTAATTAACCCCGCTGTCTGGAAGATACTAGGAGGTTGCCATCAATCCACACCTCTCTCAAGCCCTCTCATTTCTGAATTGTAACCAGTTTTCTCCCTCGTTTCCCAGCCTACAGAGTATGTGTCTGTCTGTGCATCACAGCATTGAACTGGCTTTTCCCCCCTTAGCCAGGCAGGACCTTCCCACACCATGTTGGTTGAACAAGTGACCAGCTGTAGAGCTGGGAATTACCCCATGTGTTTCCCACACACTGAAGATGGCATTCCCGGTGCTCTACTCCAAGCATCAACCCGAGACAGCATCACACCTCTGGGTGCTCTGATTA
The DNA here is from genome assembly GCA_013400035.1 of Rynchops niger. Classification (NCBI taxonomy): domain Eukaryota; kingdom Metazoa; phylum Chordata; class Aves; order Charadriiformes; family Laridae; genus Rynchops; species Rynchops niger. The sequence continues at coordinate 166,288 of VXBH01001893.1, forward strand.
CCCAGGTCTCTCCTTGCTTCTGCTTCTCTCCATCGACTCTACTGAGGAAAAGGCTCCTAATGTAAGACCAAAAATTGAATACACCCCCTCCCTCAGCTAAATCATAGCATTAGCAGGAGGTGGATGGACTACAGAAAGAACATGCAGCCCTGTAATAGGGTGTTGACATTGCTCACAACAGATCATAAACTCTACCAAGCTTGCAAATAATCAGGTCTCCGGATTCACAGGCAGATGCTGTCTGATCTTCTCTTAACTTGTCTGTAGCTCTGTTTTACTTGGTTTAGCTGCAACATAATTTTCTCCAGTTGACCAGGTTGTCTATGGCTAATTTGTTTTACTTCTGTTCATGTGGCGCAGTCATAGCTGTATATAGAGAACAACAACAGACAGTGGCTTTATGTAGAATGAGATGTTTACAAGTCTGAAGAAATAATGAAGTGTAGAGAAACACAGGCCTGGTACGATAGCAGAGGTGTCCAGAAGCAAAGACAGGACCAGTGAAGCAGTCCAGTGGAGAAAATGCAAAGGTGTAAAAGTCTGTTAACAAACATATAAAAATGTTCCCAAGCAAATCCTGGAACAAAAAAGAAGAAATCATCAACACAAACACTGCATTCCTCCTAGTGAAGGACTCTAGATGCCATAACACCCCCACCAGTACCAGGCTGAAACCACCAAGCCAGAGGAGTTGTGGATGGATGAGAACACCAGGAGAACAAGAGAAACCCAGAAGTGACTGAATAACAATTTTAACTGCGTTGTTATATTTTTTTTTCCCTGTATCAATTAGCTCTGGGCTAATAATGATTATGTTCTTAAGATTACAGTTACACTAACAGTAAATTTTTGGCTTTACTTATATATAAAAGGTGTTGTTCCTCTTTACCCATAAACAAGCTTTTAAACATAACATATGTTTTCTAAAGATGGTCTGAGTATGAGCATATCATCATAGGAATGAGAGTTATTATGGATATTAAAGGTTATTACAAAGATGTGAAAGATGGCAGGGAGTTTAGGAGTCTCCATATTAAATAAAATGATGAAGGATTGGAGAAGTCAAAGAACTCCTTAGTTTTGAATGGTGATTTAACATGTACGCCAACTTTGATTTTCTGATAACATGTGTCACTCCTGGCTGGTAAATGCATAGCCTTGTTCAGCATTACCTGGTAGTGAGTAAGCTGGGAGTTTGGAGGTATGGGAAGGTATGAGATGTTTGCATCCATTGCTAATGGATCAAAGAAGTCAATTTGCAAATAATTAATTCCATATAGGACTGAACATCCACTGTATGCTATCATGCTTTTTTCAATGCCTGGAGTTGTATAGGTAAAAAAAAAAATCTATATTGCTTCTGTCCAGACTGTGTATTCTAACAATTGTCCTGTGTTTGGAGTAAAAGTAAGTTAAGACTCTCTACCCATGGGTGCAGATTGTGTCTCCCAAGACACTGGACCGACATTTGTAAGCCCATCCCAGATTCTGGTGAGTCCCTACCTGGAGTCCTGCATCTAGCTCTGGAACCCCCAACATAAGAAGGACATGGACATGTTGGCAGAGGGTCACAAAGATGATCAGAGGGCTGGAGCACGTATGCTATGAGGACAAGCTGAGAGAGTTGGGGTTGTTCAGCCAGGAGAAAAGAAGGCTCTGGGGAGACCTTATAGTGGCCTTCCTGTACTTAAAGAGGGCTCATAAGAAAGATGGGGACAGACTTTTTAGCAGGGCTTGTAGCAATAGGACAAGCAGTAATGACTTTAAACTAAAAGAGGGGAGATTTAGACTAGAAATAGGGAAGAAATTTTTTACACTGAGGGTGGTGAAACACTGGCTCAGTTGCCCAGAGAGATGGTAGATGCGCCATTCCTGGAAACATTCAAGGTCAGGTTGGATGGGGCTCTGAGCAGCCTTATCTAGTTGAAGATGCCCCTGCTCATTGCAGGTTGGATTAGATGGCCTTTAAAGGTCCCTTCCAACCCAAATTATACTATGTAGTTATTGTTGGAGGCCTGATTCTAATCTTTTTTAAATATGAAGGAACAAATTCTACAGAGAGCATAATTTCTCCTGATATATATTAATATGAACAGAACCACGATGACATGTGCCATTTTTAGAGGGTTAAAACAAATCTTTTTTAACACTGGAGTCTGCTAATGGCTATAGACTGTAATTCACAGCCTGTCTGCTGAGTAATTTTGCATGGCATCAAAGATTTTTGCAAGCAGAAATATGGCCAAAATAACACTTCAGCTTCAGTAGATCAATACCACTGAAATATAAGGCCATCCAGTTGCTAAAGAGGTCTATTTAGTTTCTCTGTCAGGCACTGATTCTAGGTAGAATCTGTTGGTTTTTACTTACCAGCATTAATATATTGCATGTTGAGGACTCCAGACCCAGGAGCAGCAGTGCTGTTCTTGACAGGGAAGTTGAGAAAGGGCTGTCCGATACGTGCTGAACATTCAAGAAATTTAAATCTGTAATAGTAACATCTGTTAACTTTGTGGCACTTCTTCGTTTCAGCAGGTGTTCACTTCAAACCAAGTTTGAGGGAGGCTCTGGGGGGAGCGTGGAAGGTGTCATGTAACAGAAAATAGATGGTCATCTGTTCTCTTGCTGATGGCCTGGGAAATGAGGAGCAAAGGATGCGTTTTCAGCAGTGGTCAGACCGGGTTGATACAAAACGCTACCTAGTTCAGACAGAAGATACAACACCCCTGGGAAAGAATTTAAGAAAGTGTAAAGCTGTGAAGGATGAAGGAGGCTGAACTACTCCTGTCTCTGCCATTTTTTAATAGACTTTTGAATTGGCATTGTTCCTATGATGAAATAAATGCACTCCAACTTCTTTGCCTCAGCCTGTCTGCAATAATTACCCCAGAGAAATTAGGACTACCTGGTTTCTTCTCAAAAAATAACTCATGGAGTTATATACTCTTCTTTTCTTGAAGAAAAATCCCCTAATCACTTTTCCCAATGATATTGTTGGATACCATTAATTAAGAGGGGTCAGACAAGGTTGAGAACTTGGCTGGTACACCCCAGAGGATCAAGCAGTTGATGCTGGGGACTTTGAAAATATCAAGTTCCCTAATTCAGAATTGTACCAATTGTTAGGAAGAGCATTAGGGGGCACTGGAGGTACTTTTGTAAAAAATATTCATGTTTTGTTTAATTAACAGCTGGTTAGGCAAGGGTTAAGCTACCTAAAAGCCTTTCAGACCCTGCAGTGCTTATCTTCTAACCACCTGTGTGCTTTCTTCTTGCAACTGTTGGTAGTGCAAACCTGCTTCTTTTCATTCCCCTGCATCAATTGCAGAAAGAATATAAAAGTGAAAGGGAGATATTCAGTGAGGTGTCCAGGTGCTAAACTCCAAACTGATGAAAGGAAACACGTCCCCACACAATTAGTCTGTGGCTGTTGTTTCCAGGAGGTATCAGCATCGAGACCTGAACCTCTGTGGGTTTCTCCAAAGCCTTGTGCACCTCCGTGGGGAACGAGGCCATACAGAAAAGAGATCAGAAAACGACACAGTGTCTGTCCTCAGAGTGCCGGCCAACTTCCAGCTAATGAGCTTTAGGAAGAATTTTATTCTCTGGGAAAACTGTTTCATGAGCATCAACTCCAAAGTCTTCCTGTTATGTAGATGGAAATGTACAGCCAAGGGTGTCTCTCAGGGAGACATGACTGGCAAAACAAGCCAGACTAAAGGATGGACCAGGTGCTTTGCAGTTCCTATAGATCTTCTGTAATTAAATCTCTTAACCTCCCCTTGACCAGCAGGTCTTATTTTTGTTATTCTAAAAATTCCAGGCCATGTTTCCTCAAAAGACACTTTTCCCTGAAGGGTTGCTTCCCTGTTCTCCTGTACATATGGAGATGTATGTGAGCCATGGATGATCCCATACGAGCTGAATCAGATTTCTTATGCTGATGACTGAGTAAAATTTGAGGTAAAGGCTTTAGTACCACTGAAGCTGATGGTAATTCCTATGCATTTTCCCTTTGAGACTGAAAATCTTTTAATATCAGTGTGAGAGAACAATAATTTAGGACATCATCTCTAGTTTTTGGAGTTAAAAAGAGGGGAGGGGCAAATGCAAACTTTTAGGGGGGACAAAAGTTTTCCATTGCTTTTTTTTTTTTTTTTGGTGAAAATTTGAAAATGTTGTCAGCAATTTGCAAATTTCCCACCTGTTCTGTTCATACATGAAAACAGCCGTAGTCCCTTCTCCTTTCTAAGCAATTTTTAATGTATAGCAAGAACGTGCGGTGTTGACAGCTCTCCAATTTTATCACAAGTCTCATTATACTTTTTTTTTAAGCTAAGGCCACCTACCCCAAAACACAAGATGGTTTGGGGTTTTTTTTGGCAAAAATATGCATGAAAAAGCATCTACTTTTTTCCTTTTTGTTTCAGCTAAGGAATTTCAAGTACATTGAGCAACTCTATTTAAAGATTCACCATCTTTACAGGGATCACAAGATTACTTGTGATTCTTGTCTTTTATTTCAAAAAGGAAATAAGTACGTTTCAAGCCTTTATGAGGAGGGGAAGGAAAGGCTTTTAAATACCATTTCCAGCAGGCCAAAACTTGGAAAGCTCAGTTATTATTTAAATCTGTATTTTTTTGGGAAGGATTCTGCCCCATAACTGTTGTACCCTTTGGAAGTGGAAATCAATGAGAAAGAAGCAAAGGTCTTTCTTGTGAGAGGGTAGTGGCATGAAGGTTGCTGCAAGATAGTAATTGCCTCCAGGCAAAGCTGGGAATTTTGTCTATTTGAAGTTGTGACAATTAGCAAAAAAATTAAAAAAGAAAATCGGAACAATGACAAGGCCTCATATCTATGTCTGCTTTCGATGAACATTTCCATTGCTCTGTTCTTAGGTAGATGTCCTTCCATTTATGCCTCAGAGCTAAGATGAAAAGTTCTTCAGGTACCCAAGAGGGGAGGTAAGGGGGCCACGGACTTATGTTTTTAGGGCCATAAATTCAGCTTGAATCCTGTGCTAAGCATTTCTGTCCTTTAAATGACTTGACACCCAAATCCATGGTAAATGTATGGAGCTACGATGGAGCCCTAATGGCTAAACTGGGAGTACAGGAGTTGGACCCTCCTTCAGAAAGTCAAGACTAGCTTAATTACTACATAGCTCAAAATGCAATTCTTCACACTGAGTTCCTGGGTTTCCTGAGCCTCGACTGGTGAGTTTATTTTGCTAATATCCATACAATATCCTTAGCATGGGTTGAGTTCCTCTCTTCTCCATTTTCCCTGCTGATGCTCCCCCAAATTTTCCTTACAGACAAAATTTCTCCACTTCAGTTGTGTTGTTGCCTCTTCCTTCCCTTCAGCCCTTGGGTTTTTGCTTCTCCCGATATATGTTCCTCCATCTCCTCTAAGATCATTGCCTACATTCTCCCACCCATGTATCTATCCCCTTCCTATCTTATTTGGAGTGGGAGTCAAACACTCTGCCTACAGAAAACTTGCTTCCGTAAGGGTGACTTGGCTTCAACCCTGTTGAAAAAAACCCCACCAATGTGTATAAAGACAGCAGTTTACGGGATGTCCATAATATTGCCTAAAAACTTTTATAACCTTAAAGAGCCAATATTGCAAGAGTTGCCCACTCTACACAAATTTGCATTCCGCTTGGGTAGAAGTCACGGCTTTCGAGTCCAATTTCCCTGAAAGCTAGGGCGAGGTTGGATCTGGCAGTTTTGATTGACCCCATATAATGAGAGGAACTGTGAAATTTGGATCCAAAATTTGAAGCTGGTTTAGTTCAGCTTTTATGATTCATGTCTTTGCTGTGCTAGTCTTGACAGATTAAGAGAATTACACACCCATGCTCCTCTTATTTACACGGACGAGTTGGTTTGTGATCCCCTGTAGAGTTCATTTCAAACCCCCCTTGTGCTTGGTGAAGGAAGAAACTTCAGTAACCATCAGCTGTGGCATTGATCCTTCAGAGAAATTAACCAACTGAACTGAGACTTACTGTGAAATCAGTGATGCTCAGCAGCCGCTAACTTCATTTGCAACTCACCAGTGTTAATGCATTTAAAGTATTGATCCTTCCTAGTGTGCTCGGCAGCTCTGCCTCCCTCTTGGCATTGCTAACACAAAGGCAGCTCTTTCCAAAGCCAGGATGAGCAAGCAAAACCCTTCGACCCCGAAAACAAACTCATTATTCCAAATGCTTGTCGGCTTGCTGCTGCAATTGAATTGATTGGCAAAAACCAAAGAAAAAAAAGACAAAAAAAAAAAAAAAAAAAAGGACTGTGGCAGATAGATAAAAATCGGATTATTTCAGAGCATCGGAAAAGAACAGGCAGAGGAAACATCCTGCTGTCTGAGGGGTACAAATCTTCCCCTCCTCCCTGCTACCATTTCTTGCTTTATTATTGCATTATTGTGTAGTAGTTAGGTTTTTGCATATACCTAGCACATGGGATTGAGAAGGAGCACTGAGAGCTGTGCCTGTGCTGGGACCAGCCCACAACGTGGACTTTCGTTGCCCAGCAAAACCAGAAGGACCATGGGCTTTGCCCAATACACTTTCTAGTACTTATGCAGGCAGTTTTGGGAAGCACATTACCCTTTTAACATCATGGGAACCTATAGTGCAGGTTTAGCTTTTAATTAATTACTGAACCAAACAAGCTTGGGTTTATTTGTTTGTTTGGTGGGTTTTTTTTGTTGTGGTTTTTT
>VXBH01001893.1:173060-184217 GCA_013400035.1 Rynchops niger
TTTTTTGCTTTTGCAGCAATAAATAAGCCTGCAAATGTAAACTGCTGCTGAAAGCAGGGGAGCTGCTGTTTGCAGCCTGTTCTCTGTGTAGCCCTGCCAGTGCTTTCCACCGTTTTGTTCCCTGGGCTTTGCAGCGAGCTTGCTTACACAGGGCTTTCCCTTGCCCTATTTAAGTGCCTCTGCAGTGTGCTCATGATGAATTAAGTTACTCTGTAGAAAAGTATACTGCAAATCCCCTTCTCTCACTTCAGCTGTTCCCCCTTTCCACGGATGGAAAGCTGAATGCAGTCTGTCTTCCTCCAGTTTTTGGAAAATTACATCATGGGGGCTACTACATAGGAAAATTGACTTCTCCCTTGGAATGCTTTTGGCACTCCAGAGGCTAGTGGTTCTCCAGTTTCTCCAGTGACCCCAAGCCTTCTCTGCTTTCAGTTCTTTAATTCCTTTTAATTCTTTTACCCATATATCCTGTGCACTCCCAGGCTCCGCTTCTTAGCAGCGATTGCACTCAATTTATGATCTCTGTCTTTAAATGTCACATCTGGGCATTTTCAGATGCACACATCTCATTCTTTAAAATATGCAGGTGTCTTATCCTGACCTTCATTAGCGCTGTGACAGATTCCAGCCATCCTCCTTGTTAGTCTATTATTTAGCTGCTTGTCAGCTACTCTCTGCAGCTCACTGTTACTTCTGATGCAGAGATGCAATAATTAGGTGCTGTGTTTTTCAGGCATCTTTAGCACTGCTTGAGCCTACTGATTCAATAACAGAAGCTCAGCCGGATGAAAACCCATCTGTTCCCAGGCCGTTCATAGACGCCCCATTATATGTAGTGACATGGAATAGCTTGGGAGCTGTGGAGGGGTGGATCTGTGGCTGAGATCCTGCTTTAAGAGAGGCAGAAAGAAGATATCACACTTGCCTTCAGTACACAGTGCCTGCTGGTCTCCATGAAAAACACAGCAGAGTTGCAAAACTTATCTAGCAAGAGCCAAGTAGCTCCCGATCCCTTTTTCCAGCAGTAAACTATAATGAAGCATCTCTAAGTGGTATCTCTTCAATAGAGAGAGACATTCTGCAAACATTGTGGAAAGGCTCCAGGAAGGATTCTTCTTATTCTTCCAGCTGTACAAAAAATATCTGACTTTTTATTTTTTTCTTGAGTAATTGTGATGTTTACAGAAACTGTTCTCTGATAGGAAAGCTTCCTCTTCTTGTCCTTCTTTTTTCTTATATCCTTCTACTTGTATGCAATGATGTCTGGATATGTTTGGAATATATTTGGTCAGGTATGTTGTAAAATATCTGCAATGTCTCATTGTTGTGGGTATGCCAACTCTGTGATGGAGAGGAGGCTCCAATACTTGTCTCAGGATTGGACATGTGGGCTGAGTATACCTGAGGTGAAAAAACTCAATGGAGGAAGGAGAGGAGGGGAAGTTTCATAGAATCACAGAATCATAGGGTTGGAAGGGACCTCTGGAGATCATCCCGTCCCACCCCCTGCCAGAGCAGGGTCACGCAGAGCAGGTGGCACAGGAATGCGTCCAGGCGGGGTTGGAATGTCTCCAGAGACGGAGACTCCCCCACCTCTCTGGGCAGCCTGTGCCAGGGCTCTGCCACCCTCAAAGTAAAGAAGTTCCTCCTCATGTTTAGGTGGAACGTCCTATGCTCACAAGTGTGTGCTCATTGCCTCTTGTCCTGTTGCCGGGCACCACCGAAAAGAGCCTGGCCCCATCCTCCTGACACCCACCCTTTCAGTATTTACAAGCATTGATAAGGTCCCCCCTCAGTTGTCTTTTTTTCCAGACTGAAGAGACACAAATCCTTCAGCTTTTCTTCATAAGAGAGGTGTTCCAGTCCCCTAATCAACTTGGTAGCTCTCTGCTGCACCCTCTCCAGCAGTTCCCTGTCCTTCTTGAACCGGGGAGCCCAGAACCTGACACAGCACTCCAGGTGCAGCCTCTCCAGGGCAGAGTAGAGGGGGAGGATGACCTCTCTCGACCTGCTGGCCACACTCTTCTTGATGCACCTTCTCCTCCTGCTCCTTCTCCCTCTGCCTTGGAGAAAGATGCTGGTTGGTATGAGAACGTGTAAGGCTGTGCCCACAAGCTTGAATGGTCTAAAAAAATCCCTATTCTTTCAGTGTCTTTTTGCACTTTCTTGCTGATTGCCCTTCCCCTGCCCAGTGTTATCAGACATGCTCCCACCATGTCTGACCTTTAGAGGAAAGGGAGGTGGCTGTGGTTGTGACTGTTCCTGAGCATCAGCAGAAGAGGCAGAGAAGACCCAGTTGAAATTACTCTGTGTATGTGCTTGTGTGTTTTAGATACCGAGAGAACAAACCTAATTTATTATGAAAGAGAAGTTAGCTTTACATTTTCATAATTAGGGAGGATGCTAATGTTGCATGATTGGAAAATGTCACCCTGCACAACTAATTTGCGAGTGAGGCCTAATTGAAGTTCAGCATCATCTGCAGCTCCCCTAGTGATAGCTTTTTCGCAAGGTGCTGCAGAAATGCAGAGAGCGGTTAGCAGAGAGTAATTTATCATGTTGTTTCCTAGCAGATAGAGGGATCTGGGAGGAAATGACCAAAAAGAAGCAATACCAAAGCCCAGAGCCTCAAGCTGGTGGAACAAAGCACTCCATATAACCACAAATGACAGCGTTAATTATCCCACGGCTGCTGCAGAGAACAATACATTTCTCAGGCACTCTGTCCTGCAGAGTTGCTGCTGAAGAAAGTTGTATTGGGCATGTCATTGTATCACAAAACAGTGTCAAAAAGGTATGGATGGGTCTGCCCTTATCTAAAGCACGCTGGGGATGGCTTTGTGTCCTGAATACAGAAGAGATGGGGGCCACGCAAAAGGTGCACACAAAACGCTGCAAGAGTGAAATCTTCCCTTTGCTGTCCACAAACTGTATTTCCCGGGGGGGAGACCCAAGTCTTGCTCTGGTTTCAAATGATGTAACACCATTTTCACTTGCACAGTCTTGCTCTAACAAAGAAAAGCTATGACTCTAATCTTTCTCAGACCTCCCAGGGTTGTGCAGTACATAGACACCAGCCTCAACCTCTTGAGTTATATTTACTTTTCTGCAAGCCTTTCCGGCTCTCTGACCATGTTATGCTTCTAGGGCAGCTTGCAGACAACTCCCCAGGTGTATTTGGGCAGGTGAGGTCCTGTCTGCTCAAAGCAGCAGGGGAGCATATTACACAGAATCTCAGAATGGTTCGGGTTGGAAGGGACCTTAAAGATCATCTAGTTCCGACACACTGCCATGGGCAGGGACACCTCCCACTAGACCAGGTTGCTCAATGCCCCGTCCAACCTGGCCTTGAACACCTCCAGGGATGGGGCATTGACAGCTTCCCTGGGCAACCTGTTCCAGTGCCTCACCACCCTCACAGTAAAGAAATTCTTCCTGATATCCAATCTAAATCTACCCTCTTTCAGATTGAAGCTGTTACCTCGTGTCCTGTCATTCCACTCCCTGAGCAAGAGTCCCTCCCCATCCTTCCTGTAGGCCCCCTTTAGGTACTGGAAGGGGCTATAAGGTCTCCTTGGAGCCTTTTCTCCGGGCTGAACAACCCCAACTCTCTCAGATATTAGGTCTGGAGGTAGCCCTGCCTAGACATGGCAGGTAACCGTCATCTGTGTGACTCGGTTTCCAAGGTGCATGATACGCAGGAGATGGCATTGCACAGAGTAAAGTGTCAGTATTCAGCCCCTGTCAGAGATAATATAGACCAGCTGCACAGGTCGCTCATCCTAACTCACTGTCTCCAAAAGTGGATATAGGCATATGCATTATGCATAAGTACAATCAAGGGTTTGTGGTGTTTCCTCACTGGTACTTTCCCTGCCTCCAGCCATTTGAGACTTAGAGACTTCCAGGACTACGTATGTTCTCTATGGATTTAATAACACTGACTGGATTTTTCTTTGAACTCTGCTCTTCCCTGAACTCTTGTTAACTTTAAGAACCAGCTATATATCCAGTGGCAAGAAATTCCACAGCTCGATTACACCTTCTTGGGGACCGCCAAGTTCTTGTACTGGATAAGACCATCAGCAATCATTATCCACTCATCCTTTCCTTGACACTCATGATTTTATAGCCTCCATAATGTGTCTTCCCAGTCATCACTGTAGCATCTTAGATTATACTCTAATTCCTGATGGAGACATCATCCTTGCTCTTTGAGCACCCTTGCCTTCATTTGACCCTTAGTCCCATGACTCCCTCTCCCCTTTTCCTCAGAATTTTACAGTTTCCCATTTGGAGATGGTCTGAGAACCCCAGTGGGAGGGAGTCCAGCAGGTCTCATGAAAGAGAAGCCTTCTACATGTCCTCTTGTAACAGGTAACCACTGGGAGAGGTCAGGTATTTGCACTGATCATCTCAAGGTAGGGACGTGCAGCCTGCTTGGGCAGGATTAACAGGATACATCTTTGTCCATGAAGTAGCAAGTGATAAGATTCAGCAGGAGGGAAGCAGGGGAGGGGGAGCAGATCTCAGGGCTGGCTCTTGAGCTGGACTGTATCCCACTCTCAGCCTGCTCTGGGATCCCAGAAAGCTGGAGAAAACAGAACAAGAAGGCTGGACTTGTTTGGCTCTGGGACTTATGGATATGGTTGAGAAGGAAAGGATTTTGTCTCCCACCCAGGCTCCTCTTCCACAGCCAAACCTCCATGAGGAAGGGGATTCTGTGGCTGTATGATGGATTCCCCAATGCCCCTGCCACATCTCCACCTTTGTTCAGTCTGTTGGGTGAGGGACACAGATGAAGCTGTGAGCTCCCACGCCATCGACCTGATGGCTAGCTGACTCCTGGCCCTGGGACATCTCCTCTGCTAGGGAGTGGGCCAGCAGCTTCTTGAGTCCTTGGGACCTCCAGCTGCAGGTGGCTTCCCATCAGCCCTATCCTGGGGAGAAGCTCTGGGGTTTTGGAGGGGCTCTGTATGCTGTGATTTACTGCCTGACATAAACACACAGTGAAATTAAATGTCGCATCCTCACAAACAGACACGCGTGCACTACGTGGCTTCCTCTAAACCCCAAACACATTTAACATCTCACTCCACACAGAAATTATATAGACCATGTCTCATGCATGGGCGCTCTCTGAAAGATTTAACATACACATACACAGGGTTATAATGAAACACACACACACAAACATCTCGGTTTAATGTCCCAGTGCCACCCAATGGGGAAATCACACCAGCTCTGTAAACCCCCCTGCGCTACATTACAGGAGAGTTAATTCACTGAAGGAAACTATAATCTGATTTCAGCTTCACAAGCCAACATTATTATTCTTTTCCTTTCTATGCTTTGATGCTTAAACTGATCCGCTGTCATTCTTTGTCTCTCTCCCTCTCCAGCCTGTATCGCTTTCAGTGCAGCCTGTCTCCATTTTATTTTGCACCTCCTAATATTCAATTTCATTTTAAAGCCTGTCCATGTTCCCTCCCTCTTCCCCCNTCCTCCCTTTCTTCATTATCAGCATGTCAGATTAGGATCTGGCACAAAAGTAGAATCGACTGTTCATCCAGAGCTTTACAGCATAAGCAGGATTAGTTACCCTGATATAAAGGACATTTTCATTACTTTCATTTTTCTGTAACTGGAATACATCTAAAGATTCCCATCATTTACCCAAAGCTGCGCGCTACTGACCTTTTCCACTGGGAAATGGGCAGTCCATTATAAACTGCTCTTTGGCGCTGTAAAGCTCTCAGAGACTCTCTACGCATCATGACGAGGAGACAGTGCCTGGACAGCGCGCTGCCAAGTGGAAACATGGGGGATGAAGTCCCAAGGCTTGCTGAATAGAGATTCCTGGAGAGAGACACTTGAGCCCAGAGCAACCTCACCACGGACCGCTGTCATCCCAGGGAATATTTTGCTCTTCAAAATCACCTGAGGAACACCATCAAACATCAAGCCACGACCATTCCCATTCTCCTCCCTCCTGCTCAGGAAGGGATGCCATAGACAAATGCGCGGGGGCCTGAGCCGTAACCTCAAGCACAGGGTAAAAGAGCTCCTGCAGGCTCAAAGGAGGTAACTGATTAACACTTTCAAATGATGAAGCTGATTTCCATACAACAGCACAAATTTTTGCGATGAGAGCCATTGGCCTTCAAGTTCCTGAGCTGTAAAATCCCTCTGTTTAGTGTAATGACACGCTGGCTGATTTATCCACAAAGCCCATACCAGGTAATGCTTCATCTCAAGCCATAAACCTTTAAAATTTGAATGAGAGCGCTGGGGCTGGCAATGCAGAAGCAGAATAAAGGCATAGATGGTTGATGTTTCCCTGTGGCTGGAAGAACTGAGTCAGTGAGGGCTCCTGGGCACCCAAAGTGGGATCAACTGCAGGAGCACCAACGTGAAGCAATGGGTTCTTCGTGGGCAGAGATGCAAGATACCTCCTTGCTGTCCTAGCCAAGTCCTAAGGGTTCATGACATGGGGAAATCAGGTGTGAACAACCCCCACGATAGAAAAAAACTCAAGTTGGGAGCTGCATGATTTTACCATCCTGTGCAGGGTTTGCCTCCTGCTGCCTTTTGCATCTGATCTAGACCATCAAATGTATGTAGTTTAGGGATATCTTCTCCCTTGTCACACAGGGATTTTCCCACTACCCAGTGATCTGGACTGTCTAACACAGGACACTATTTCTGGCTGTGGTCATTGGCAGAAATTTCAAAGAAAAGTGTCAGTATGGTCCAAGACAGACAGGGAAAATAATTTGTTCCCCCATAATGAGGTATCCTCCTAATACCTAAGAGATTAATTTAAAGTCTGAAACATAGGATGTTAGATCCCTCTCGAGAGTTTTTTTTAACATTAGCTGTTACAACTTCAGATGTTCGGGTTATCCTTATAAATGTCCAAGCCATCTTTGGGTCTGGCTGAGTTCCTGGCCTCATTGACATCTTATGGAAATGAGTCCCTCAGCCTAATTACACTTTGGATGACAAGAGATTTCCTTTGCATCGAATATCTCTGTCTCATTCTTGTCGAGAATGAGGGGAGAGCTGTTCTTAGCCTGCCTTCCTCATTTTACGTACATCCTCTTGTCTGTGCCCTTTCCTCCCCTTTCTAATATGCCAAAGTATAATTTCATTGGCTTTATTTACACACGATATTTCTCAGGAAGTTAATCCTTCTTACTCTTCCCCGAAACCTCTCCTGTGTCTGTCTGTAGATATGGTCACCTTCCAGGTAAATCATGGCTGAAGTGAATTATATCACTGTAATGTAAGATATTCTATAACATTGACCAACTCTTTCCGTATGCCATAGGGATGATCCATAAAGATATGGCATAAGGGTCCCTTCCAAACTAGGCAATTCTATGATTCTATAAGGAAGGGGTTGATCGATAAGGATATGGCATAAAATAGGCAATGCAGTATCTGCTTTACCTTTGGAATACGCTGTCCATGGACCTGGGGCATCTGCTGAGCTGACCCTCTGGGTCCTTTCTTGATATAACATAGTTAATTGGGCGGTCAATAAAGTCAGTGAGAAGTCTATATATATATTTTTTTTTTCCACTATGTCTTACTTTGGGACAGCTGCCTGGGGTCTCTGAAGCAGCCCCTGGTGTTGCTAGAGAGGATCTGGGGAATGCTTGAGTTACTGAGTGGGATGTGAATTTGCACTGGAGATACACCGCAAAGGAATAAGGGTGAGCATTTACTTTAGCTAAAGGATCATGCAGGCATGAGAATGAATGGGAAAAAGCTGCTTATGAGAAGGTGGCAATAAATGCATGTTTGCCTCCTCTACAGGCAATGCTCGGAGCTTCTTGGGGTAAGGACAGGTCAATATGGGATGTGAATGGGTGTCAAGTATGTACAGGAAAGGGATGAATGAGTAGGAATAACTCAGGGATGCTTCAATTGGCTTAGCCCTGAAGGGAAGCTCCCTTTTTCCTCACCCAAAGTTAACGATCCTTTGTGATCATGGGGCTCACCCAATGCTCAGTTCCCACCCTTTGCAAAACCCAGCTGTGGCAATTATTTGTGCCCGCTCTTCTGTCTGATCCAGAAGCTCTCCAGTCAGCCCCACAGAACGCTGGGGACAGACTGTGACAGTGGAACTCTCCCGTGCTCTGTGTTTCTTTTCTTTAAGCAAGATTTCTTTTAATGGAGCTTATTTGGCTTAAGCTGAAAACTAAGCTAAACAGATTACAAGACGCTGTGCAGTGAGATCAAAGGGAGTTAAAAATAGGTGAAAGAAGGGAAATGCATGGGGAAGAGAGGGGACCAGCATGAAAGGGGGAGCCAGGGCAAGAGTGTAAAACACATTGCTCATGTAAAAGGTGAAGGCTGCAGAAACTGTGTTATTTTTATGTGATTTTCTCCTAATCAGAGCGTAGAAGCAAGAAGCAGAGGAATATTTTCCCCATGTTGCATTAAAATGCCTATCATTTTCTGTCTGAAGCTACTAATTTCAGAATCATTAGGGGAGCAATTGCCAAGGCACATTTGACTGAATTGCTTTTCTGAGGCCAGCTCTCAAACACTACAGGGCAAGGACATCTTTTGCACCCTCTCTGATAGCCATGGGAGAGCAGGTCTCCGCTCTCAGACAGCAGAACCCACCATGGAGGCCCTGTGAAACAACAGCTGAGCACAAGCCTTTAGCCCTCAGCAGCTTGGAGTAACTAAGGAGAGACAATTTCATGACTCTCAGTTAATGCCTTGGACTTTCATCTTACTTTCGGGGCTTATTCCTTCACCCCTGGGTTCACAGATGAGCCCCATCTCCCTCTGGAACCATGGCTTTGTTGCCACGTCTCCATGTCCAGCAAAGGAGAGAAAGAGGTCAGGATCAGGGAAACAGCCTACCCAGGGCTATATGGGTGACAGGATCAGAAGCGAGGTCTCTCCCAAAGCGAAGTTTTTCTTTCATATGTGCTTCCTTCTCTAGTATTTATTGGGCAGCACTCAAACACCATGACCTTTTTGACTCATATCACCCCATCAAGCTTTACATGGGGAAAAAGTGGACCACAAGGAGTTTGACCACACAGGGATGTGGGTGCCATTGTGTTGGCCATATCCGGAACGCGTAAATCTCAGAGCACTGAGGCAGGATCTGTCCTCAGTTCCCACTCATGTCTCACTCTTCAGTTTTTTCCAGGATGGTATGTGGTGTTCACATCTCAAATCCCATTTAACATGCCGGGTTCTAAATAACCTGCTCCCATGAAGCCAATGGCGAATTCACGCTACAATATCCCATAATCTATCTTAAAATCTCAACATAGGACCACCTACCACTTATAAACAAACAAATAAATAAGCAAAACAACCCCAACTCAAGCCATGGCACACAGTGGTAAGATCTAGAAGTTTTATATCTCTATTTCTTTACAAACTACCAACTCAGGCAGGCTCAAAGAGCTGGGTGAATTCTGATTGACCTGACACCTGCACTGATGGGTAAGATGCTCCCAGAGCAACTCAAGAGGAGATGAGACAGTGCCAGGCCTATTTAAAGCAGTGGGTTTAAATTTAATTTCCTAGCTGGGGAAGTTGGGGGAGGGATAGAAGGCAACAGCTGTCTCATTATACCATTGAGGGTTCCTTAAGTGAAAACTGAATAGATTAGTCATGGAGAAAATTAAGACAAGGTCTTTAAGACATCAATAGCTCCCAATTTGAGTGCAGGAGGGAAGGGAGTTGGTCTTTTACTTCAATCTCACTGTCTGGGGGTTCAAATTTTATTTTTAAACGTGTCTTGAAGCCAGATGTGAAAGACTTTTTTTTTTCTTTTTTTTTCTTTTTCTTTTTTTTTTTGCAATCCAGCAGTGATTTTTCTTCATCAGTCCCAAGCCGGATGTGTGGGGTTGGAGAAGCTTGAAGAAGTCCACATTCGGTTTTCAGTCAGTGACATGGGTCTTCCTGCTTTTTCCGTTTAAGCAGAAAGCCAGGATCGCTTCTGCTTTCCACCAAGGGACTATATCCAACAGGATGCAGCTTCAGCCTCCCCAGCATTTGTCTGTTACCTGTTATCCTTGACCTAAACAGTGTCTGCAGCTCCATCCCTTAGCTACAACAGGAAGACCTGCAAGTGTCGGAACAGACATTAACATGATTCTGGGGGCATTTTTGATGCTTTGGAGACTTCCCTGAGCATCTGTGTCTCAACACCAGCACTCTGGGGAAATGAGCTTTGTATTGTTAGTGCTTCTCATGGTGCCCCTCGTGCCCTTCCTAGTGTTGGCTCTGCTCCAGAGTCCAGCCAGGTCTCCAGCTTCTTCACTGGCTCTGTTTAAATCTCTCTTTTTCTTTCTGCTCTCCCTTGGCAGCTCCCTGAAATATTTGACGCAGCAAGATGAAATGTGGTAGTCAGGGACACCCAAATGGACCTTCGCCAACTAAACCCAATCATTTGGCTGATTTTTGATCAGATCAATTGCCAGCTTAGGGTGATCAAGTATTTATTGATGGAGAGGATGTTGCATGAGCATGCCAAGAGCTTTAGTGAGGTTAAGCTGTCTTACATCTGCTGCTGCTCCCCTGACCTGCAAGGATCATTACATTGTCATAGGAGGAAATTAGGTTGGTGGGGCGTGATTTGTTCCTGGGAAATTGAGGCTGGATGCTACTTATCCCCTTGCTATTTTCTAGGTGCTAAGAGACAGATTGCTTGACTCTTCATTCCAAGATTTTTCCCAGCATTGAAGTCAAGCTGATTTGTCCCTAATTCCCCAGACTCTCCTTTCTTTTTGCTCTTTTTCAGGATGATGATGTATTTGCTAGGTGATAATAGCTTTGCATTTCTACCAGATCATACCGTTCAAATGACAGAGGGCTGCTCTGCAGTGCTGAAGGTCCTTCCTTCCCCGTGGGATGTGGGAGAGGAAGGGTAGATCATCATAGAAAGATATTGCATTTATGGTTCCCACATCATAAAGCTAATGGGGGCAAGTCTGCTACAAGCTGGGGAGCTCTGCTTGGTATAGTTTCCCTGTGGCTTTCACAGACAGAGCGCTGGAAAACATACTACTTGTTCATTTGTGTTTAAATCCAGCCAACCTGTTATTAGGAAAAGCTGTTAGAAAAGGCTAGCTGGGAACTAAAAACAAGCACAAACTCTTTCTTTTTTTTTTT
>VXBH01001893.1:184266-194489 GCA_013400035.1 Rynchops niger
AAAAAAAAAGATCAAATTCTTTTTTTTGTTTTTTTTTTTTTTTTTTTCCCCACCCCAAGTATCATTTCTGTTGAGATTTTAATTATTTTTTTTCTTTAATAATGAGTTGTTGCATTGTTCTCTCCATGCGCTCGCATTGTTATGACTCGGAAAACACAATTAGAGTATACATTGCTAATTTCATCTTGAAGGGTGTATTGCGGGGAATTAAAAAATAAAGGCGGGGGAGGGGGGGACAACGGGACCTTGTGTTCACTGTTGTTGCTGCAAACAATAGCAAGCAGGGTTCAGATAATGTGCCGGCTGGGATGGCTCTTGTTTCCTGCCTTGAGAGAATGAACATGGCACAGAACAAAGCCTGAGCTGAACATTTCATGGCGTACGCTCTGTTGACCAAAATGCAAGGGTTGCTGTACGCGAACAGCACAAAACAAAAGAGATTTTAATTGCAAACATTGATCATACTCTTTGGTCTCTGGCACGGGTTGCTACGGCTTTGTCACTCGGAAGGTTTGCTAGCTGCAACTTTGCAAATACTTTTCAGGGGCCTCTGTCACGTGACCTTGTCAGAAACTTGCTTTTTTCCCTCCCCCCCCCCAAACAATAAACAATCCAGCTTTTTTCCCTTTTTCTAAGGTTGCTGCAAAACCCTGTTCACCGTGAAGCTGCTGCTGTTTCTCAGGCCACAGTTTCACTCTCATATGACCAAGCTGCAGGAAACTAGGACTCCTGTATCCTTAGGCTAAAGAATAAGGCACTCTCTGACTTTTTCTCTGCTCACAAATTCTGTTTGGGTAGACAGAGGTAGCAAAAGGTCTGTATTGTGGCCTTGCCGTAGATCTGCTAACTGGGAGCTCTCCTGGGAAACCAGGGGAGAGATTACATCTGCCGCTCAGAAAACCCCTGTAAATACAGGCTGCAGCGCAAACGGAGGAGCTGCAGCCTCCTGTGGGCACTTTCCTAAGGAGGACAACGTGGTACTCTGAACGGAGGTGGTTAATGAATAGCTCTGGGTCTGTCGAGCACACTGCTAGCCTGAGCTAGAAACAAAACAAGCCAGGGCTGGTGGCAACTGGCATAGCATGGCTTGCATCCATGCTGCTGAGCCCTCTTGTCCCCCAGATCACAGTGACTCGGTCTGTGCTTTCTACTGGCAACGGCCCTGGCCTGGGAGAGCCCCTGAGCTGTGCTGGAGTGTGGTGGTTCAGGGAGGTGTTGTCTGGACACAGCCAAAGCTGCTGCAGGAGCCATGCCAAGTGTTTATCAGTATGGACCACTAGTGGTCACGGCTCGGCCCTATGTCATGACGCTTGTTAGGCTACTGGTATAGACAGAGCTTAGTCAGGCCAGATACGGTTTGACTGTGATATTTGTCGCAGATGCAAAACTGTTCCTGTCTACTTCTGCATTCTTGTCATGGTTTAACCCCAGCCAGTAACTAGGACCAGGCAGCCTCTCACTCACCCCTCCTTTCCCCCCCAAGAATGGAAGGGAGAAGAGGGAGAAAAGGAGGAGAATGGGAAAAAAAATAATGTGTGGGCTGAGATAAAGATAGTTTAGTAGAACAAAAACAGAAAAGGAAAATAACAATAATAATAATGGTAAAAGAATACATGTGCCACAAGTCATTCTCACCACACAATGGATTGATTGCCCAGCCCAACCCAAGCAGAGATTACGGATTCCCTCCCTCTCCTGGCCAACCACCCATTTATATACCAAGCATGATGTCTATGGTATGGAATATTCCATTAGCCATTTTATTGTTCTGTCTATGCTCCTTCTCTGCTTCTATGGAAAGCTGAAAAGAAGTCCTTGACTCGTATAAACATCACTTAGCAAAACTAAAACTATATGCATTATTGATGTTCCTTTCATACCAAATCTGAAACACAGCAACCACTAGAAAGAAAATTAGAATCACAGAATCACCGAATCATTTATGTTGGAAAAGACCCTTGGGATCATTGAGTCCGACCAAGGGTCCAATTAAGGACCAATTAGCTCTGTCTCAGCTGAAACCAGGACAATTGTGGAGCGGAGGGCCACGAAGATGATTGGAGGGCTGGAGCACCTCTGCTATGAAGACAGTCTGAGAGACTTGGGGTTGTTCAGCCTGGAGAAGAGAAGGCTCCAAGGAGACCTTATAGCCCCTTCCAGTCCCTGAAGGGAGCCAACAGGAAGGATGGGGAGGGACTCTTTATCAGGGAGTGTTACGATAGGACAGGAGGCAACGGCTTCAAACTGAAAGAGGGTAGATTTAGACTGGGTATCAGGAAGAAATTCTTCACCATAAGGGTGGTGAGGTGCTGGAACAGGTTGCCCATGGAGGCTGTGGCTGCCCCATCCCTGGAGGTGTTCAAGACCAGGCTGGATGGAGCTTTGAGCAACCTGGTCTAGTGGGAGGTGTCCCTGCCTTTGGCAGGGGGGGTTGGAACTAGATGACCTTTAAGGTCCTTTCCAACCTGAACCATTTGTGATTCTGTGATTCTGTAATATTAATGATGATCATCATGCCTTAGTTACAAAATAAACATCTTACACACTCAGAGATACATACGAGATAACAGTACAAAGCTTAACTGTAATAACAGACAGAAAACCCCAGAACTCGCTGCTCATGAACTACAGGCTGCTCAAACACCTTCCTTCCAGCATGGCTCAAGGTTTCATGCGTGCAGCTGAGTTAAGCTGAAACCTCTCTTCCTTTGATGCTTTTTCTCTGCAGTGCCATTCTGACTATCTTCCTTTCTTCTACAGTGATAAAACATGCCCTCTCCCTTCTTCTTCCCAAACCTTTTCTGTGCCTCTTTTGGCCCTCTCCTTTATTTTTTCTGGGGGTATTCACAGACTTTTTCTGGTCAGCACTGGGGAGCTTCTGCTGAAGAGATACTCTAAGAGCTGGAGGAGAAAGAGGCAGAAATAAAGTGAGCCCCTGAAGTTCACTTAAGTGACAGTGAGAGCAATGCATGTGATAGAGGCCAGTGTCATGTCCTGTGGATAGCTCAGCTTTTCCATTTGGATTCATCTGGCTTGAAAGAGAAATCTTTACCTATGTCCATGGAAGCTTTGACCCTTTTACAACCACTGGAGGGAAAGAGGCACACCCAGGACATGATTCAGTTCATGTCTACGTCTAAAATGGATCAAGTTAACTGTGGTAGCTGGCATGAAACCCAACCTGGCAGGTATCTGTGACCACCTCAAAAGCACAGATGTTGGTAGCGACAGCCCTGGCTGAGCATCCTGAACTGTGCTTTCTGCTCTATGTCTTTAGACTGCTTGCCATGTAAATCATAACAGAAAGGACAGGTGTAAGTGAGCTGGAAAAAGGCAGCCTGGTAAGTACAACTGCAGATACGAGCAGTCAGCTTGTTTCTTTTTATAATGTTCCCATTTTTCTTTAATTTTTAAATATTTTTATGAGGACGTTCCTCTGCAAATAGCTTTCTCTCTCCCATGGCTCCCACTTCCTGAACTCAAAGCACTCCCTGATATGAGGAATGCTGCTCTGGATCTACACTGTAGGCTTTGTTGATGTCAAAGTCCATCCAAGTTTAGCAACAAATGCATGCTGGTTCCTGTCAAAAGTCCTGTGTCGATCCATCTTCCTGCAAAGCACGAGCTTTCCACCACCTTTCTCCAGAGCCACAGGTGAATCCCTGCCAGTACTATGTGTGGTGGAGGCTGAGGACATGCTACATGCAACGATACAGAAGAGGAAAATAGTGTTGGGTCTTACACATTTAATGTCGTGGCATTACAATAAAAAAATCCCCTCAGTCCCATGGTGCTTGGTGTTATACAAGATAAAACCAAATGGTGAATGAGTCTGGGCTAGAGTTTATGGTATAAGCCTATCCAAAATGTTGTCTCCATTTGGAAAACTTTTATAAGATGGGGATTAAAAAAATGCAGCAACAGTCAGACTATTTGTCACACAAGATGAGGCGGGGAGGAGATGTGCTGCACTGGCTGTGGAGGAAGATGTGGATGGACAGCTTTGGGTTGCCACCTGCATCACTCCCTTCGACCCACTCCCTCTAGCTGGTACCAGCTGCACTGTTCAGTATGGTCAGAACTCGGCACGATGAAATGAACTTGAGCTCAGTGTTGGCAATGCAGAGCTGTCAGACCAGGCGGGATACCTACACTCCCAGTATTTCCCCTCCTTTGCCAAGTCCCTCGGTGTGCAAGCTCATGCCAGACATCAACACAAATAAAGACCCAGGCTCTGACAAAGGAAAGGCAGAGCTGACATCTCTGACATCAAGCAGACACAGAGTGCCTGGCTCCTGCTAACCCCTGACACCTCCTTGTTGAGTGGCCCTGGTGGCTTGCATATGGAGAACAACCCTGGCCTCTCCTGGGAAACTCAACAGCTCTCCAGGGTCTCTGGTGCCACCATGGAGCTGTGGGCGATCCCAGCTGGCTCCGTTGCAGAATGGTCTCAAAAAAAGGGAAAGTACAAATCTTACTGCAGGGAGGTCACTTATAATAAAATTGAAGAGGGTTTTACAGTCATTTACACAGAGATCTGTCAGATATCTGGAGTTCGTCTCTGGTTTTAATTTAGTTTCTTACCATGTACTGAGAATGCAGGCACAAATTTTGGCTGGGAGATGCTGTTGTTTTAAAATCTTACCAGTGTTTGCAAGTTTTCATCCCTGCAGGGACAATTTCAGAGAATAACCTGGTTTCCTGCAAACATCTGAAGCCTTTGTTCAGCCAAAAGTCCTTACGTCCAGTGCTCCTTATGAGCTGGCTCTCCATAGCTCCCTCCGCAGCACTTTCCTTAGGCTGTCTGAGCAGCTGAGCTCACCATCACCTAGTCTTTAATGAACAGGGAATTTAGGCTGGGAATGTAAGCTGCCTGCATCTGGGCTTTCCTTCCCAAAGAACCACCCACACAGCAAAAATATCATCATCTTCCCAAACCAAACGCCGCTTTATAAAGGGTCTTTTATCCCTTTGAATGCCTGAAGACAACAGTACCTTACTCTGCCGTTCCTATCCCAGTAAAGCACTAAATGGATTTGCTTTGCTGAAATAAACCTGCTAATGGCTTTTTATTATGTTTGTCCTAATGCTGGCATAAATTCTCCCAAATTTATTTCAAGTTTGCTTGAAAACCTCATTTGCCTAATTGTAATAATAAAACAACATCATATGCAGATGTCTTCCTTCTTTCTCAAACTCAATTTACTTTCAATTAACAGTGATTCAGTGTTTGGTTTTTTTTGGGAGGCACACGAGCGGGTGTTGGAAATAAGGTGTGTGTGTCAGGTGGCATCACGGAGCTATTAGAAAAACCAGCACGTTTAGGCAAAAGCAACACACACAATCCATTGCCCTGGTTTGGCTGTGTAAATCTGCGAGAGATCAAATCCAGAGCATGTAACAGTATGATATGGGAGCCTGGGAAAATCCAGGAGAGGAATATAAAGTCTGAAGGGCTGTGTCATGGGCAGATGCTGCCTACCAGTTCTGGGGAGGTGTGCATCTTGTGATCTGTTTACTCGTTTGGGAGATGCACCAACACAAAGGACTTTGTTTATGACAAGGAGAGGGAAAATCCAGAGAGGACTATAAGTAGGAAATTACTTCAGTTTACCTTTGTTCAGACAGGACTGAGAGTCCTGCTTGGGTCTTTACTCCATACCTGACCTAGGGCTGAGCGTCTCAGACAACAGTTAAACCCCGCAGGCATTGGTTTGGAGAAAATAAATGACATCAGCTTCATTTAAGAGACAGGGAAACTGAGACACAGAAAAACTCACTGACTTTGCACTGGTCACTCAGAGTAACCCGATTATAGAGAGTTCATGAAACAATTTCTTTATTTCCATATTGTGTTTTTTTTACAGACTAATCTGCCTTGAGCTCATGGAGAACTGTGCTTGCTTCACCTCTTTCAGGACTCAGCTGTAGCCTGATTTGAAGTGACTTGAACCCAGGCTAAAACCCATGTAGTAGCAATAGACCTGGAAAAAGGGTCATCCATCTCATTGATAGACACCTCTGAAAGTCTGTGATGCAGCACCTGAAAGCAGTAGAGAAGCCATAGCATGGATGAGGAGCTGTAGCTTTGCTTCTTCACTTCTCCCTGTTGGGGTAAATGAGGCAGAAGTCTCCCAAAGTCATCAGCATTTTTCTAGTGTGTGTTTGTACAAGCAAGGTCAGATGAGGCTCGCAAGAAGCGCAGGAAAATGCAGTGAGAGCAAACCTTTAGTGACCTTTCCAGGAGCTAGCAGAGTCATGTTGGTCATGATGGCCTAGCATATGGCTGAAATTGAAGCCCTTGTTCAGCCTTTGGCTATCTTGCATTGAGCTGAATGAGATGCAAATGAATTGTGATGAGCATCTGGAATTCAAGGAAATTGCTATAAATAATACATATGACTTGCACAGGTTTCTAGGTTTCTCAAGCAGAATTGTTTGGTAAATCATTCAAGGCTGGGGAAAGGTCCAAGGTCAGTGTTTCTGGAGGAAGAGGTTCTGGTTTGTACCAATGGCACAAGCAGACTGCCCAGAACTGCCACCTTCTCCTTCCAGTTTATCATCCAAAGACTTCTCAGATCTTGATATTTTCCAAGACTTCCTGGAAGAGTATCCATATTGCCAACTGCCACTATGATGTTATAAGATGGTCAGCAGTATATTGCGAACAGGTCTGAGAAAAAAAAATCATTTCATAGGATGCTCAGCAGCCACTAGCTGTCATCTACCCATGTTACTATCTCTTCTGCTTCTGGGGGTGTGTTGTTATTCAGTTTCTTTTTCCCATGCCTGGTCTGTCACTTTGTCCTCCTCTCTCAGCTGGTGGAGACAGAAGGAGCAGAGCCTCCCAATGCTGTAATGGAGAGGACTGTGCTCTTAGCACTAGAGCTCTGGTCACTGTCTGGTCGTTTTAATTGCTTGGAAAAAATCTGATGGAGGGTTTATGTGCCCTGAAGCTTGTCCATTTCTTCCAGATGCATGAGTTGATGTAACGGATGATTTCTCCCTCCCTTTGTGCTGCGGAGGAACTGTGTGGGTATTTTCTCTCAGCCATTGCACAGGGTTGTAAAGCACCTTGTATCTGGGTCACTTGAAGGTTTCCAAGTCAAAGTATCTGGGTAAAATCCAAAGGTTTGCTGATGTGTGAGGGAGCAGATTAGAAGTGGGAATTGCTTCACGTTAGTTTTAGATCTGTGAGATTTGGAGAAAGAAGAGAAGTATGACTCTGCGGTCCCTCAGGAAAGACCTGCTGTTGACTCCAAGATCCTGTCTTCTGCCATGGGATTGGGAGGTTTCAGTGCCATCTGCCAAAGAGCAGAGGTATCTGTGCCTGCTGGCTCGGTCACCACTGTGCGACTGCGCATGCACAAAATCCACAGAAAGACTGGGAGAAGGCTTGCATGCAAATTAATACAGGATTGTGTTTTTAACATAAGCATGAGTCTTTTCCTGAGTCTGGCAGATCAAAATTCAGAGACATTTTCATGTGCCTCCTACTGTTGCTATGTTTGGGTTACAAACATTTAAGAGAAAATTTTAAATCAGTTCAATGCCATTTCTCTTAGACTCTCCCTTGACAAAGGTCATTTCTGAAGGAGACTTACATGCAGTATTTAAGGCAAGATAGCTGGAGCTGCAGCAACAATGTCACCTAAAATGCTTGAAGCAGTCAGAAACCTCCATGTTTGCAGACTATCAGCTAGTTTTTTTGCAATGTCCCTGGGCAAAAAAAGTCTGACTTTTGCAGCAAGGTAGGTAGGGAAGAAAAGTTTCGTGTCAATGTTGGAGCTGCAGTCTTGGACCATACTTGGGCTGCAAATCTGGGCCTTATGAGCTGACATAAAAATGTTTCTGCAGCTCAGCCTCAGATATTTTACAATCTCTTTCCTCTGAGGACACACAGGTTTCAGAACAAGGTACTGTGCAAGCTACCATTCCTCTAAGAATGGTGAGTCTGTTCTACTGCATAGGTTGTGTTATCTATGGCAGCTCCACCATGCCTTTGCTCTGCACGTGGTACAGAGATGGAGAAATATACACTCATTTTCCAGCGCATACAACTGGCAGTTCCTCATGTGAATATCTTGGTGAATAGCTGGAAAACATATGTTATTACAGGTAAAAGCAAATTAAGGGGGATTTTGTTTGGGTTTTTTTTTCTGTTTGGTTTGTTTTGAAGGGTTTTTTTTTAGATCCTACCCCTCTTCTCAGCACTGGTAGGACACATCTGGAGTGCTCGGTCCACTTTTGTTCTCCCTAGTATGAGACAGTACAAGTACAAGCATATTGGAGCAAGTCCAGCAAGAAGCCAAGATGATAGTTACGGGCTTGGAGCATCTCTCATATGAGGAGAGATTGAAAGAGCTGGGACTACAGCCTGGAGAAGAGAAGACTCAGGGGGGACCTTCTCGATGTATATAAATACCCCCTGGAAGGCAGCAAAGAAGAGAGGGCCAGAATCTTCTGCATGGTGGCCAGTGACAGGACAAGAGTCAATGTGCAAAAACTGAAACGCAGGAAATTCCATTTAAAAATAAAAAAAAAATCTACCTTTTTTTGTGGAGAGGATGATCAAACACCGATACAAGTTGTTCGGAGATGTTGTTTAGTCTCCGTAAATGAAGATATTAAAAACCTAACTGGACACAGCCCTGGTCAACTTGGTCTAGCTGACCTTGCTTCAGCAGGGTTTGA
Organism: Rynchops niger; assembly: GCA_013400035.1. Taxonomy (NCBI): domain Eukaryota; kingdom Metazoa; phylum Chordata; class Aves; order Charadriiformes; family Laridae; genus Rynchops; species Rynchops niger. The sequence continues at coordinate 192,961 of VXBH01001893.1, forward strand.
CAGAACTATCTCCAGAAGTGTCTCTAGCCCCTGCAAGTTTGCAAACAGCAAAGTTTAACTATTCCAACCAAAGTTTCTTCCATGGGTCCATAAGTAGAGAAGCATTTCAACTTCGCTAGGTATGTTGATGCAAGATGAGCAATAGCACCCCAGTTCTCAAGGCTATTCTATGGAACAGGCATAAGAAATTATGAAAACTACAATGCAGGACAATGTCAGAAGAGAAAACTTTGAAGATGTCGTTTTCTAAGTCTGTCAAACTGACTACTGAGAGGAAGAACAGAACTAGTACAAACTGCCTCATCCTCCAAGCAGACACCAAATGGAAAATTTGACGTGTTTTAGCTGTTTACCAGTGCTTCCTGCAGGTTTACACAGCATCTTCCAGTGGACACAGCTGCTCAATAACACTTTTCCCTATGTATTTGAAGCAACTTATCAAGCCATTTGCCAACTATCACAGATACACACAGACTGCAAGTGCGTTCATGTTACCCTTAATACAAATCTGTGCTTCCTCATCAGGGGACTAAGACTGGTCAACCAGCCACGGCATCTACCTCAGCCTGACTCCTCCCACTGAGTTACTGACTTCCCAGCCAAGGAGAGAAGACAGACGTCCATTCAGCTTAGAAGATCTCATCATAGCTTTCAAAAAAATCATGGAAATAGACAAACAAACAAAAGAAAACCAGCCGCAAACCTGGCTGCTTTTCTCTAGTGTAAGACCATATCCTTTCACCGGTACCCTGTGCTGGCTGTGGTCAACAGATTAAAGCTGATGGGGAAACAAGCCCTGTCCCTTAATTGTTTTGGGGAAAACTGCGTATCTTAATCCTATGAACTTTTTGATTTTGTATTAATACCAAACCAAATTAAAAAAAAAAAAAAAAAAAAGTTTTCACAGTCAGAAAAATATAGTCCAGACTGAATTTGACCTTAGTATTAAAATGACCATTGTGGTATCATTCTATTTCTGTCTTGATCATCCTTTTTTATTCCTTTGTGTTTTCATTCCATGCCTCCTTTGTTCCACCTGATTTCTAATCTGATTCCTTTCCTCCTCTTTCCATGAATGTTGACTGCAGACCGCCCTGCTAAACAATTGAATTTATAAACCAATATATATTGTAATTACAACCTGAAGCTTATTTCCGGGATGTTATCTTTGCCCTGAGACTGCAATGCTGGAAAATAATGAGCAGAGAAGTTGAGTTAGGATGGCTTCCAAGAGAAACTGGGGGGATTGACACAGGGTGGCAACATTCAGCTGGACAACAAGAAAACCACATAGAAAGACATTGTCTCATGAAAGGTGGGTTTTCTAAGCTGTGTTGTCTTACTCGGCTTCTCTAGACAGATATTCATCCTGTTTGTGAAAAATGGGGCAGTCCAGAAGGAAAGGAAGAAGTATCCATTTGCAACCTGCTGGTCAAGATGCTTTGGCATGAAAGCACCAAATTAAGAGTCAGCATTAAAAGATTCCATCCCTCACTGGATGCAGGGGGAAAGTTGCAACCAAGGATGAG
>VXBH01001893.1:194495-290194 GCA_013400035.1 Rynchops niger
AGAGCCTGGCCCCATCCTCCTGACACCCACCCTTTAAGGATTTATAAGTGTTGATAAGATCCCCCCTCAGTCGTCTTTTTTGCAGACTGAAGAGACACAAATCCCTCAGCTTTTTTTCATAAGAGAGTGCTCCAGTCCCCTCATTATCTTGGTAGCTCTCTGCTGCACCCTCTCCAGCAGTTCCCTGTCCTTCTTGAACCGGGGAGCCCAGAACTGGACACAGCACTCCAGGTGTGGCCTCACCAAGGCAGCGTAGAGGGGGCGGATAACTGCCCTCGACCTGCTGGCCACACTCTCCTTGATGCACCCCAGAATGCCATTGGCCTTCTTGGCCACAAGGGCACATTGCTGGCTCATGGTTATCCAAAATATGAAAGAATAGTATTTATTTTTATTTCATTACTTCTTTTGGGGCTGTGCAGTTGCTCTGAAATATATTTTTAGTGTGCAAGCACACTGAATTTCACAGTTAGCCATGACCTCCGTGGGAGGCCTTGGAGTGTGTATTGCAAATATTGCAGTTTGTATGGAGTGCTCTGGAGGGCAAGTATCCTCCTGAACTAGCGTATTTGATTCCCCTCTCATTGGCAAGGCAGACACTCTGGGTAAGTCTGCTGTTGATCTAAGGAAATATCTTGCAAATTCTCAGAACAACAGGGGATCTTTATACGCTTAGTACACTTTATACACTTAGTAGCTACTGCTCCATTTGTTCAATGTCTCCAACCCTCTTGATTGTGTTGGACTGTGTCTTGACTATTGACATCTTTGTGCCTTGTTCACTGATGACTAGCACAAGCTGATCCTGAAGGTCACATCGTCTGCTGCAAGTTACAAGCATCCTTATGGCAGCCAGAAGAAGCCTAAAGACAACCAAGAAAAGCATAGGTTTTTTTCATTTTGTGTATTTCTCTGACCCAGGAGAGAGTCCCTCCTATCTGGGGTTCTCTCATAGATGCACCACACCTATATCTTGCTTTCATGGACCTTCAGACAGTAGATCTTTACACCTGCTGAAGGCATTTTTTTAAGCATTAGATACTCTCCTAATATCTACCCTGCACTTCTCTCTCTGCTGTTTAAGTTTCTTACTGTGTCCTCCATATAAATCCCCTGTCAATGGTAGGCATGGAGAGCAGTCTGTTGCCTTTGATTCTGTAGAATCCTTTTGCCTGTTTGGTTTGAAGGCCATTACCAAATCATCTCTCAGTTTTGTCTCCTTTACGCTAAGTAACACTGACTTGCCCAGTAGGATCTATTTTCTGGGCCTTTGTGGTCCTCTTCCAGACTCTTCAATTACCCCATGCTTTTTGGGAGGAGCATAACTCTAGCAGAAGCCTTCCTCACACTAACTCGAGAGGAATGATTTCATCCCAAGGATTTAATCTCCTATCTTGCAGACACTCATCCTGTGACAGCATTCAAGCATCCTTCTGAAGTACTGCTGCCCTGCCCTGTACACGCGTACCATACTGCCCCAACAGATGTCCCGTCCCTGTTGAAATCTTCTCTACTTTCTTTTTCAGTCCATTTGTTCTGCTTCCTTATCTTTCTCCTTGCTATCAGGTTTAGCACCAGGACAGAGTGATGTGGACTTTTCAAGCTGGTGGGAGTTGTAACAGCAACCAAGTGGATAATTGTGGCATAGAATAATAATTTGCCTATCAGTTGATTGCAACTACTTTGAATTTGAAGCAATCCCTCCTGATGTTTCCCTCAGTCAATTGATCATAAGTGGTTTCCTGAAATATGCCTCACGTTTGACAGCTGAGATGTGCAATCTAGCTATTTTAAAGTAAGAAATTCCCATGATCCTGTTCCTAGAATGGCCCTGGACTCAAGTGTTTTCTAAGGATCGGTCTCTGCTGGTATGAAGTTTAAGCAAGGACTTTGTGGGTAGCCCTGAAATGTGCTCCTACCACTTTGTGATGAAGGACTACTGCTCAGTTCCTTGGAGTTATTCCCTCTTCAGTGTGTCTTGCAGCACAGGAAATTTGGCTCTTTTGTTGCTGAAGTGTCCATGGATCATCTCCATGGCTCTGCTAAGGTCCTGAACTAGGAGATTTCCTTTGCTTACAGGTGTGCTTTGCAGGAGGTGTTTTGCTCCAGTGTTTCCAGTACTGGATCTTGCATTCATCCAAGCAGATACAAGTCTCAGCATTGCTTTGGTTGTGACAGTGTTGCCTTGCAGAGCCACTGCCAACGCTGCTGTGAGCCGAGAGTGCCCTGAGCTTCACGTTCATGTATCCTGCGTGATAGGAAAAAATGGCTTCAAGATACGCCAGGGAGGTTTAGATTAGATATTAGGAAAAGTTTCTTCACAAAAAGGGTCATCAAGCATTGGAACAGGCTGCCCGAGGAAGTGGTGGAGTTGCTATCCCTGGAGGTATTTAAAAGACGGGTAGACGTGGTGCTGAGGGACATGGTTTAGTGGTGGTTTTGGCAGTGTCAGGTTGATGGTTGGACTCGATGATCTTAAAGGTCCCTTCCACCCTTAGACGATTCTATGATTCTGTGAAATTCAGTGGGCTGAATTCTGCTGTGAACATGTACATCTCTCGTCACTATCAGCGAAAAGAAACTATAGCCTTGATTTAGACATCTGTGATTACATGGGGTGACTCCTGGCTTGTGCATCACTCTTCCTTGCACAATTGGTGAAGGTACTACTTGTGGTAGCTCTTTCAGGGGATGGACTTGAGGAGCAATTGGTACCCTTGGTTCTATGGCAAGGGAATCCTCCTTGGTTAATCACTCAGTAAGTTAATTACCATTACATGTGCAAAAAAAAAAAAAAAAGGGAAATGCATCTCAATGTAATCACAAATCCAAATGCCTTCTTTCATGTGTGATTCCGACTGCCTCATTTGGAGGCCAGATGAGGCTTTGAATCCTGGCTAGTCTCATCCTAAGGGAACTAGAGACCTGTGCGACCAACTCCAAGGGAAGGCAGCTCTTCTATGTAGGCACTGCTTTGATCAGAAAACGGCGTACACATGAGCCATTTTGTGGGGGCTTTCAGGTAACCTCCTGGGAGGACTGATTATAGAAAAGCTTTTATTACCCTGCATCCCAGAAAGCACATTTTTTCATCACAGGAACACATTTTGTACTCAAAAGACACAGAATTTCTTCAAATTGCTTCCTCCTGAAATTGGCGTGTACTTGAAAATCCTGATCAAGGCTCCAAAATTGTCGTAGCAGGAGCCTGGTTTGAAGAACTCAAGAGACAACCCCATGCAACCAGTGTCAGTGATGCGGCTGAGGAAACAAAGGCACTGAGCGTTGTATGCCAGGTGACACATGAGTGATGGAGTGAGGACAGACTCCAAGGACCCAGGGTCTCTTATATTGACTTGGGATGATTTTAAAAACAGCGCAATCCCATATTCAAAATGGATTAAAATCACGGTCAGAATGAAACCAGGATAACCTGTGAAAACAAGCAAACAAAGAAAGTCAGATGAAAATTGAGTTGTCTCCCCGCCCCCAGGACTGATGTAGGTTTCTTTAGCAGGAGGGTGGTAGGAAATAGCCAAATAAATAGGAACACAATCTTAAACTCATCTTGGAGGGGGGAAAAACGAAGCTGCAAACGTGGAAACAGGAAAATTAATTGTGTTTTCTGATTAACAAACACAATTAAGGAAACAAAGCAAGAAAAACACTGCCAGCACTGGGGAAGGTTATTTTTGTATTATTCTGATTACATGAGACGGTCAGCGCTGGGTGACAGCTTTATTCTGATAGCTATTAGAGGGACAGAAGCAGATAACACTACAAACTAATTATTACCGCAATCTGTAATTTCTCTGCAGGGAACCAGAACTGCTAGGGACCGGGGTGAGAGACAGAAATAACCAACAACAACAACAACAAATGCGAAATTGAGGGGATGAAGGAAGAAAGTGGAACCAATGGGGAAATTATTTTCATAAACCCGAAGTGAAAGGACAGGAAAGTTGTTAAGCTGATTTCATGGACTAACAGTGGCAGGTCTTTTAAGGTCAAAACAAAGATTAAAAAGAGTACTGTACAAGGAAAAAACAAGCAAACCTTATTGGCGTTCGGAGAAACTAATACATGTCTGGGTTATCAGCAAATGCTAACAACTATTGCTAGTATTCTCAGAGATTACATGGACCTTTTAAACTGTGAGGGAAGCAGAACCACACTGTCACTCCAGATGGGATTTGGATGATTAAGTGTAGGCAGAGAAAGCTGAGCTGGTTGCCCTGGGATCCTTTTATAGACAGTGGAGATTCCAGTAAATCCTGATTCTTTAGGGCAATTGTCTACTTTAGGATGACAGGAGGACCGTCTTCCTAGTGGTTGAGCAGAGGTGGTTAGCTTTGCTGGGGACACCTCAAGCAAAGAGAAATTACGTCTATTCTCACTTTCTGTGTTGATATGGTTGTACAGAAGCTGCTCAAGGGTGGCTATAAAGCTGATTTTTTTCCTTGTTGACACAATTTACATGCTGGAGTCACCCCAGCGTGTCCTGCCTGGGGACCCAGTGTGCTTCCAGCTCTTAGGTTACCCATAGCAATCTATGTCTGGTCTAACAGGTGCCATCAATCCCATCTGCTCTTGTGGTGGGATTGCAAGAGGGTCTGCTGACCCTGCTTTACTTTGCTGTGTGGGTAGATGGGGTTTGTGGGCAGGTTGAACTTGTTTTCTATTGACCACTGTTGCCTCGGTGAGATGAGTAGGTCTGCATCTCAAAAAATTGCCTGTTCTCATCCTGTAAAGCAGTGGTGGGCCAGGATTAAGTCAAGAAGGTTGCTCAGAAAAAAACATTTAGTTTAAAAAAATGTCATTGGAAAATTTAAGAGAAGAAATCCAGCAAGCAGGGTTAATTTTGTTTCCTCCTGGCCTCAGAATCAAAGCTGCTTTATGTCCGCATATGTAAGTATTGGATGGCAAATCCAACATCCTCCTTTCTGGACTCTTGACAGGGGAAGAAAGGACAAAGAACAAGAAGAGACCTCCTGGGTCACCACACCAGTCGCAAACTCCTGCAAGAAGACACACCATAAAACTGCCGTGCCTCTTGGCAGCGGTCACAGAGATGCAAGCTGCTTTCTTTGATGTGATGCTGCAGTGGGCAATCATGTTGTCATTCTTTATGCTGCAACAGTCCCTAGGGTCAAAGCTGTAATAGGAATGTGTTAAATCAATAAAGCGAAGAAGGCTTCCAGAACTTGTTCTGTTAAAGGATGCATTGCGTCCAGCTGTTGAAATTAGTTCCTGCTGCTGGGAGCTCCTGGTGTGAGGGGGGAAAAAGGAAAGGAGAAGGGTGGGTTGCACCTCTGCTGAAATGAGAGGGGAGGTATTCTGTGCCTTCTCTAATCCCGCCAATGGGCCTTAGAGACAAGATTAATCTATCCACTTGGCAAGATGACATAAAAAACAGGTCCACATGACTTTTCACATTATAATTCCAAACCTCTCTTCTCCCCAAACCCATTTTCCTCTTGAGATCTCTTCTGGGAGACAAGAGCAGGGGAAACCAATGGCTGTGGCAAGCTATATTGCTGTAAAAATAGAAGCCTACACCTGATAACAACATGAGCAACCTCGGTTCTGGGTCTCAGACAGGGTGTGCATGTGCCCCTTGCAATTTGTTACTCTCCCTCATAGAATCACAGAACGGTTCAGGTTGGAAGGGACCTTAAAGATCATCTAGTTCCAACACACTGCCATGGGCAGGGACACCTCCCACTAGACCAGGCTGCTCAAAGCCCCATCCAGCCTCGTCTTGAACAACTCCAGGGATGAGGCATCCACAGTGTCCCTGGGCAACCTGTTCCAGTGCCTCACTGCCCTCACAGGAAAGAATTTCTTTCTAATATCCAATCTAAATCTACCCTCTTTCAGTTTGAAACCATTACCCTGTGTCCTATCATTACAATCCCTGAAAAACAGTTGTCCTCCCCATCTTTCCTGTAAGCCCCCTTTAGGTACTGGAAGGCTGCTGTAAGGTCTCCCTGGCACCTTCTCTTCTCCAGGCTGAACAACCCCACCTCTCTCAGACTGTCCTCATAGCATAGATGCTCCAGCCCTCTGGTCATCATATACAGTTGAATTTACTGCTTGTACTGTGGAAGGCCAAAGCATCATAACGCGTAGGTGCTGATGCAGATTTGTTAGACACAAAAACATTTTAAAGGGAAAAGATTTATTTTTGTAGATGAGCGTGTCCTTAGCTGTGAATGGCTATGGCGGAGTTTGGTGGCTATCAATGAAGGAACCAGAGACTTGTTGATATGGAAGACCTCTGTGCACCTACAGAAGGAAGCCAGCTGTCTCTAGGCAGCTCTTGAGCTGTCCTTGCTGAGTTCTTTGAAGAGCTCTTGATATTGGTCTTTGATCAGACAAACTGAACTCCATTCCTTCTCATCATCACCAGATCAGTCATGCAAACATAAGGGTATTGAGTGATTTTGGTTCCAGCTCTGTGTCCTAGCTGTGGGATTCCTCGATCTTAATCGTTAGTATAACTCATTATACCTTGGTCTCTGTGTAAGGCCCTGGAATGGTAAACACTCTCTGAGGAGCAGAACAGTGCAACCTTGGCCGTGGCTGGTGGTTTGTGAAAAGCTTTGACTATGTAGTAAAACCCATGCATGAAGGAAAGATAAACCAACCACAGAACAAAGCATATTGGCATGTCAGTCTCCACCAGCACTCCACTGACTACCAGGTACCCGAAACAAGTGTGTGAGTTTTTTATGTGCCTTCTCCATTCAGGGCCTTTGCTACTAAATGGATTCACCAAACATTTAAAAACATTAATCAAATGAACCTCTTCTTGCCACTTGTCATACCTTAAAGCAGCAAGTCTTGTTGGCATGTGCACGTTCTGGAAATAGATGACAACTCCCTATAGCACCCACCTGCCAAACCTTTCCAAGATGAGGACAAGCACTGTAGAAGGGCTTCCCTGAAGTCTCATCAGGCACTGGTGGAGGTTTCATGGTGATCTCAAGGATTTGCTGTAATATTGTCCTCATTAACGAAGAAGAAGCCTGGGTCCTTGACAATGATGGGAGTGGCAACAAGATTTGTCTTGGTATTGGTCTTTCTGTGTGATGAAGAACGTGCATGTCTGCACGTCAATACAGATATTTGCAGTGGTGATTGCTGGCTTTGCAGCAGGGATGGGCACAGGTGTAGGAGGACACTTCACTGCATGGGTGGAATTGGTGCTTCAGCAGCTGTTCTCTGTCACTTCTAACTAAAAGACGGTAAGTTGAATCTCTACAATTTAACAGTGCTTTGAAGCAGATGATTTGGTCTCATGAGTGGACTTTGTGTCATAGATCAGGACCTTTGGCTGCAGACACAGGGAGGATTTGCAGAGCTGTGCAGATTCACTTCAGAAGAGGGTATAAAAGTTCGAAGTCTTACATGGTCCTACTCAAAAGTCATTCTTTTAGAATTGAGTCTGAAAAATACCCAACATAAGTTCTTCTCAGGCCTCTTGCTCTTCTTCTCGTTTTATTTTTTCCTCCTTTTTTTCTTCCTCTTTGTGTTATATTTTTGCCTTTGCTACAATTTCTATCTGTTATCTCCTTCGCTATTCTGGCCTTCTTCTTCTGCACATTTCCACCTGGGGTTATAGCTATTTATGCTGCACCAGTGACTGTAAGATTTTTGGTCATTTCTGACTGGTGATAGCCAGGAAATCAAATATCTCAATTTTTGCAAGAACCCTCCAAGGAGGCTTTACAGACTTTATAGGTGACTCATTTGAGAGCTTCGTTATCCAGGCTTAGGACAAGGGAGGTTTCCAAAGGTCAAATGTAACTATTCATGGTTATGAATCAAGCTGACATTTTTTCACCCTTCCTTGACAAAGTCAGAGAACAGTCAATCACTATTTTCTTCCCAACTGTCCTTTACAGGTTGGAGGACTTCTATGTTTCCCTTGGTTTCTTTCTAGATGAAGCAAACTAAGTTCTTCCTTCCTTTCCTCTTAGGTCACGTTTTCTGAACTGTCATCATTTTCATTGCTCTGCTCTGAACTTTTTCTGAGCTATCAACATCTTTGTGGAAGTCATCCGGAAATACTACGGGGAAGATTCCCATACAGGGCCTGGTAAGGTCCCACTTCTTGTAGGGTTACTTTCTGTCATACAATAAACAGTTGTTGTTTCTTTATTGATCCTGGTATTTGACTCACATTGGTTACCTGTTGTACTGCAATTTCATCTAGACCTCGCTCTAGTGGAGGTAGCAGAAAGTCCCACAGGATGGGTTACGAAGTGTTGTCCATCACAGCTCCTGCTGTCCCTGATCCAGGGGAAAGCTGTGCTATAAAGCAGGAAAGTGCATCATCTGTATTCTTTGTGGCAAATCCATGTGGTTGCATGGTAAATACGATTTATATCACAGTATAAATCATATAGATGTGTTGGGCGTAGTTTCCGTATAACCTAGCATAGTCATTTAGAAACTTCCTCCAAGATCTTCCTGGGCATTGAAATTAGGCTGACTGCTCGTTTGTTTTTTTTCCTTCTTTCTAAGGCAGTTGTCATACTCACTGCTCTACTGTCCTCTGGGACCTCACCTGCCATCCCTGAATTATTGAACGAAATGACTTAGCTGCTCAGAGCCACTTCCTTAAGCATTCGAGTTGATTCTGCAAGGTCCTGATGGGTCAAATGCATCCGTGTTACCTCCATACTGCTCAATCCGGTCTTCTCTCTCGGGGTTCTTTCTTCTACACCAATTTTATAATTAATTGTATTATCTATCTGATCACAACCTTTTCTTCTTAACAAGAAGGTAGAAATTTCCTACTATCTTTCTGAAAATATAGTTGACTTTTCTCTGTCTCTGCATCACAGGCCATATGCTTCCCTTCCCAACGAAACAATGGGCTGGTTCTTCCCTTTGTCTTCCCCTTATTTTGAGTGATTTCCAGACCTTTCTTTTGTTGTTGTTGTTAACTAATTTTTATTCATTCTGTATGTTAATCTTCTTAGTTTTATTCCTCCACGGTTGGGGTTTTCCCTTATTTTTGCATTAAACTTGCAGCCTTCTTTCCACTTGATGTGTAATTATTTTTTTTTTCCCCTGCACAAATATTCAGGCTCTTAAAGCATTCCTGGTACAACCACTTTTGTGTCTTCCTTTCTTTTTTTTCCTTTAATGCTGGGATTTGCTGATATATATTTGAAAGACTCTTTCAGCAAGAACCAATATTTATTTCATTGCTACTGAGACTGTCTACCAAGGAAGCAGTATTATTTCACATTTGTTGCCCCCTTTGTCAAGTCTGATTCTATTTTGCTGTTCTTACTCTTTCACATCTTTAAAAAAGTTGTTGCCACTGAGGTAGCCTGGAAGAAGTTTCCTTTCACCTTTAGATTTTCAGCATTTTTTTCCCATATTTTTTCTTCCCCTTGTGAAATAAAAAAAAAAAAATCCTGAAAAATTCAGCTAGCACTAGGTCACATGCTGCTGCATTCCTTCTCCAATAAATACTCGACCCATTCAAGTCCCCTGGGTCTTACCTGGTCTTGTCCTCTGGACGCCTCCTTCTGCTGCCCAGAAAACATGGTTCCCGTTTTCCTGTACTCCACAATTGCACTGTGGGATTCAGTTGCTGTTATTTTTGGGCTCACTTGCCACCATATTCCTTGAAAACTCGTCTGAAATGATCATCATGTTAAAATTAGGATTTTGTTATGTGCAAAATCAATGCTAATAAGTATCTAAAGGGTGGGTGCCAAGAGGATGGGGCCAGGCTCTTTTCGGTGGTGCCCGGCAACAGGACAAGGGCCAACGGGCACAAGCTGGAACACAGGAAATTCCATCTCAACATGAGGAAAAACTTCTTTACTTTGTGGGTGGCAGAGCCCTGGCACAGGCTGCCCAGAGAGGTGGGGGAGTCTCCGTCTCTGGAGATCTTCCAAACCCGTCTGGACGCGTTCCTGTGCCACCTGCTCTGGGTGACCCTGCTCTGGCAGGGGGTTGGACTAGATGTTCTCCAGAGGTCCCTTCCAACCCCAACCATTCTGTGATTCTGTAAAATTGAGCAGACTATGTACAAAGGAAATAATAAATCATTATTATCCAATATAACTACAATGTGAAAGTTAGTTAACTAACACTCATAGTCCAAACAGATACAGATAGGACTCAATAACAAAAATAACATAAGAATTGTTACACAAGAAATCTTACTAGTATCTACCCTTTTTCTCTGGTGTGATGCTCACCCTGCCAACATCCTTCTGTATCCCAGGGTTGACAGAGTCAGTCTCTTTTGAGCACAATCAGGGAGAAGATTACAATGAGTTGTCACCACCCTGAGCTCTTCCCTGGGTGGAGTGTGAATTTCATGGTTGGGTTTCTTCCTCCTCACTCTTGGGACCACCTGGGGGTATTTTTTTAATCCCCTCTCTCCCCACTGCCTGCTCCCTTCTCCCCGGTCCCCAGCCCCGCTGGCAGAGCTGCCCAGCCCCCAGCCCGGGCACACAAAGGGCTGGTGGTTGCTGGGCAGTGCCTGCCCGGGGCGGCAGCCCTTGGCCATGCGGGGTGTCCCCAGCGCTGAGCTCAGGCAGGTCGGGCACGAGCCCTTGGCCCCGGGACACTTGTGATCAGAGGGACACCCAGCTCAGAGCACGGCAAGCCCAGAGACATCCTGAGACCCTGCGGTGTTGCGTCAGTGCTAAGTTGGAGGCCGTCTGCTACTGGCAGCAGAAAATCATATTTGCTGGGCTACACTCATGGAAGGTGATGTCCCAGCATCCCAAAATAGCTGGGGGTGCAGCTGGATTAGAAATACTGCTGCTGAATCTTGTCCTCAGCTGGAAGTTGCCATGATGGTGCGTGGCAAGAGTTTAACCAAGGCCCGCAGAGGTTCACACACATGAATCACTTCTGTCCGGCTTCGTGAGCTGCATCAGGGTCGGTTGGAGGATGTGAGTGGGACCACAAGGCTGGGAGGAGGAGGTGGAGGAGTGGGAAGCTGGGGAAGTTGGATGATGGTGGCCTGTTTCAGTAGCAGCAAACTGCTCCACCCCACCGCAGCCATAGCAGCTCACCTCTTCTTCGTCCTCAGGGAAGCACTGCAGATATCCTCATGCCCTGCAGGCGTTTGTATTCACCAGTAAGCAATGCCCCTCAGTGCAGTTCTGGGATGCTGCTTTTATATTCATGCATGTCTCTGTAACGTCACGCAGAGAAACGTGTTTGCAAACAGAACTTCAGGTAACTTATACTCCCCTCCAGTACAAAAGCAAGCAGTTAAGTAATTGCTGGAGGGAGGTATGTTCAGAGGGTTTTCAAACTTTGATCGCCTGTGATTTGCAACTCTCTGTAGCTGAAACTTGCAGTCTCTTCTTTGCAGCACTATTCCTCAGGGGAAAGAAACCAGTAGAAAGGCTTTTGCTGATTTCAGTGGGGTTTTGACCAGACCCTCAGTGAACTTTTAAATGACTTTAAGTGAGCTAAAACTTCACACGTTCTTCTTTACCCCATGCAGTGGCCGACTGCTCTAAAGTTTTCTAGTTATCAGCTTGCTAAAGAATCATGAGACTATGTCACCTTGCCTGACTGAATGTTGTCCTTCCCTCATGCTTTTAGTTCCCTGCTAGTTATTTTATAAGTCAGATGACAATATTTGCCGTGTTAGTGAACATATCTTAGTGTTTGGGTGTGCTCCAATGAGCCCTATGGGATTCTGATCCAGCCTGCAACCTTGGGCACTGCTGCAAGACAGATAATAAATAATCACAGCACAAAATAGGAGACATGACTGATTTTCCAGTTGTAAGCTGCTCTCTGCCTGGTCACTTAAAGCTTTCTTCTATTCATGAAATGTGGCTGACCATACAAGCTGGCTGAAATTGGTTTTGGCTTCCTCACTGGATGTCTGAAGGGTTGAAGGTTGGGGTTTTTCTGTTTAATAGAAAAATGATAGATCACAAGGAAGGAACAGACCCATGCCTGGTATGAACATTTAGGATCTTCTGACACTCTCCTCCCTACCCTGTGATAATCCTACAACCCACCAGAGTAATTCAGCTGCAGGGATAGCAGTGGCATTAGCCCTCTACTTCTTTGCAAATTCCTTATCCTTGTTCTGTCCATGCATGATTGCAACACAGTTGCCACATATATGTGGGTAATATAAAGCCTTGCAAAATTAATGGAAGGGGAAAGGAAAAGGTGCCATTTAAAGATAAATCAGGATCTGGCTGTCAAGGTGACTGCAGATGTAGTTCATATGCATTAACCAGAGAGAAAGCAGAAGCATGCAGCGAGTGTATTGCTCTGGGAAGCATAGATTTCAATGTGCTGAAAGGCAACCTGAGGTGAGAAGGGTGAAGGAGGACCCCTTGGCCATGGAGGAACCGTGCACAGAGAAACCTCAATAAAATTAAAAAACGCAATCAGGTTGTGCTTCCAGGCATGAACAGCCAGAGTCTGCTACAGCACTGATACTCTGAAGAGTCGGTGGCCAACGCCAAGGAGATCTGCGAGATAGACATTTACAGGCACATATAAGGAACGATCACCAACCTAATTTCAAACAAGGTGAAAAGAGCAATTAAACCATTTTATAGTGCAATAACAGGAAGCAACAAGATCCACTCCCCAAAGCAATGGCCCAAGCAGCAGGTAGGCTGTGTGGACTGCGACCCAGGCGGAGAACACATGCTGTCTCCTCAATTTAGCTATCTAGGAGTTAAATATCTATTTTTCTCAGCTCCTTCAGCAGTCAAAGCAGACATGCAAGGTAGTTTGCTCCTCTCACCTTAAAGTGTCATGAATCTGGAAGTTTCGTTCTCCATCGACTTTATCCTGTGAGGTTAGTTTGTATTAACTTTTGGACAACGGAAGGTGAGATAAGTCCTGCCTTCAGAGGTCCATGTGGCACAAGCCAGGGAGATCAGGAGAGATCTATCAGTGAGCAGGTGAAGCAGACATGATCCTCACCTGGGGGTGAACAGAGGGGCAGAGATCACTGGCCACCAGACACCTTGCAAGTGCAGGATGGGAAATTGTCTTTGAGAGAAAAGGTCCTGATGTTTCTACCTTCTCTGCGTGCAGGATTGTGTGCAAAAGGGACTCTAGAGCCAGAGGTGCTGACTCTTGCAGGACCTTGCTGGTACAATCCAGGAGTGGAATACCAAAGGCAGAAGAAGAACTTGAATTCAGATGTTTGCACTGTAGATTTGCGGCTGAGCGAGTCACCCTTGGTTCTCCTATAGCACAAGGAGAAAAAGACAGATCTACTTGGTGCATCTACCTTAGACAAACTGCACCCTGAAAACTCCTTTTTTTTTTCTCCTCCAAGACTGTGAAGGCATCTGAGAGTGACTGGCTGAGACTGTCCCTGTTCCAAATATATATATTGACTTAGATGAAGCCCAGCCATAGCTCTTGCACAGGCATGAAGGTGAGCACCATGCAATGCCATCCACAGGTATCTGCGAAGGGGAAATGCTGAGGACAGAGGTCCCCTTAAAATCTCCTAGATCTGGAGCTCAGATGCCCTGGGTGACTGCAGATCAGATCTCCCTCCCATGTGTGAAATACTTGAACAGAGGCCGTAACTTCAGCACAATTACAGTAATAATCTTTTTTTATAGGCTAAAGGGAAAAAACCTAAACATATGGAGCAAAAAATAGTGTTTAATGGTAGTTTAATTAATACTTTAACACTTCAATTGTCCATATTATCTAATTTGTAAGAAAAAGTATAATTAATAACACAATATGCCTGACATGTCCCATTTTCTGTGTTGTGATGCTCACACTGCCAGTGCCCTTCTGCGTCCCAGGTTTGACAGCTTTGGTCTCTTCAGGTGCAATCAGGGAGAAAGTTATGGCAAGTCACCACCACCCTGAGGTCTTCCCTGGCAGGAGTGTGATGTTCATGGTGGTGTTTCTTCCTCCTCACGGTTCAGTGCCCTCAGGGTTATCTTTATCCTTCTTCTCCCCACCTGCTCACTGCTCCCCAGTGCAAGTCACCTTCATTTATACTCTTTATCTGCACCAGAAGACAGGAGTTTGATTCAGGTGGAAGAGGAACTGTGCTTTGGGCCCCCTCAGCCCAAGAGACTATCCTGAGCTATTGTATAGTTGGAGAGAAGAAGGAGCTGCTGTATTTTAAAATAAATCAGCAGCAGCTCTATCTCTGTGAATGCAGAGCACCTCGGGGTCTCTCAGGACCGCTGATGGATGAAGGGATGCGCAGGGTCGGTAATCTAAAGAGCATGGGGATTTCTGGTTAGGAGCTGCTCAACTTTGCCATGACCGAGGATCTTCTGTACATGCCTATAGGCAGAGCTTTAAGGGGAAAAAAATGGTACCCGTGCAGCTCAGGAGCCTCAGGGATTAGGTGACGGATGAGTGGGGATTTTCAGGATCACTGTTATAGAGTTAGGTGCCTAAATTCCCTATAAATCCCCCTTTAGGTTTGTAAATCCTTTGTGAATGCTCTTGGTAAATAGGATTGCAGCCAAGAAATACCTGGCTTGTGTCAGCCATTTCTCTCCTCCAGAAATTAATCCTGCAAAGGCACGAATATTGGCCAGCCTATGGGTGCCGAGTATCGAGTGCTGTGTGCTGTCGGGGCAGGACAATGGACCAGCTGAACTGCTGCCTGGTTATTGCTCTTTCAAAGGCTTTGCTGGCTGCTGTGCCTCTCTCACACCAAGGCAAGGGCAAGGTAGGAGGAGATTTAAGCCTCACAAGCTAAAAAAGGGGATTGGTTCATCCCACTGTAAACCAGACAAGGGAGAAGAGAGATGAACCGTGGTTTTCCCCCACCACTCACTTCAGCTTCTACCCCTGGTGTTGAGAGCTGTGTCGCACTTTGAGTCCCGCTTTGCAGACCCTGAGAAACTGCTGTGCACAGCAAGCTGTTTCCATCAGCAGGGGATTCTCAGCACAAGTGAGATTCATACCTTCAGTGCAGAGCATCAGTCCTAAATACACAGGGTCCTGTGTATTTAGGTAGACAATGGTCTAGACCAGGTAGACAAGGTCCCTGGTTTTCCCTTCCTGACATACGAAAGCGAGCAAAGATAAAGAAGGGTTAGTCTCACACCAGGGTGGCTTCCCCAGTGTTCCCCAGACCCAGCCCCAACACACCTCCTTTTCATTTCTCTTTCTTTTTTTTTTTTCTTTTTTTTTTGCAATTTACATTTTTCATTCATTTACACGTGATGTTAATCTTTCCTTAATCTCCAGTTCCTTGGTGTGTGGGGGGGATGAATTCCATTTGTTTTTGTTCCAGTCTATCAGACACAGCAGCTATAAGATTAAATGATAACTGTGGACCTAATAATAAAAATACAATATAATGTAATGAAAATAATGTAGATCTAATCCTCTGTTTTATTGCATCCTGAGTGCCTTTGGTGCTATTATTTTTTCCTATGCCTCTGTCTTTGACTTAGCTGCATCCTTTCAAGGAAGCAAAGGGATTTGTAAAGATTATAGTATTATTCTGTTGAGCACAGACTTGCTGTGGGGCACCTTTAATTACAAAATACTATCACTGCTTATAGGGATGGTGTTCATATATGTGCGTGCTGGTGTGTGGTGTGCGAGGAAGATATTCCAAGCACCCCAAAGCGCTAACACCAGCTCAGACAGTTGTGGAAATGCAATGTTGCTGTCTGCTTCTTTATAGTGGTTTTGGTTGGTTTTTTTTTTATGCTTCTTGCTGCAGTTCCTTCCCCACTACGCTTCCTTGCTGCATTGTTATTTTTATTGTTTTAATCCTTGTTTGGGGAGAAACTTTAGAAGGGTTTAAAGCAGGAACACCTCTCTGTGAAACCTCCCTCTCTGGTTTCATCTGCAGCTGTGGCTGGCACCGTTCTTCGGGTAGTGATGCTTTAGAGGTCTCTGAGGTGCAAGGTAACGTGCCCTTTCTGACCTGCGCTGCCCTCACTGTCTCCCTCTCTGTCTGCAGCATGTTGGGAAAGTTACTTTGAATGCTGGAAGTGCCTTTATCGCAAAGTTCCTAACAGCATAGCCAGCCCTTACTGGCAAGGACACTTCACAGGCAATTCAGATGAGGTCTGGGATGGGGAAACAGCTGGCCTGAGATTTTTCATGGAGTCAATGGCAAAGATCTCCCATAGCTGCAGGTTCACGCATCAAGCACTGTGAAGGGAGGGAAGGAGCAGGTAAAGTGACTGGTTTATTGTCCCTGTGCTCATTTGCAGAGGCGTGTTGGGCAGGACGTGGTGACATCAACATTACCCTGATGCTGGGTTTAATCCTCTGATTAAACTAGGGACTATGTGCAGCTTGAGGGATCCCAGAAAGACCCTCACCTTGTAGGGTATCTCCCCAGCCTGGGCTTTCACTTGCCCTTTTTAAAAGTGGGAATGTCTTCCAGTTTTCTTCTCGGTGTCCCGATGCTCTGACACAGTTTGTTCTCCTCCTTTAGTCCTCCTGGCCTGTGAAAGATTAATCCTGCTGCTACAAGTACAGGTACTAGGAAAGATCTTAGCCATCAAGCAGAACAGAAATCAAGAATTCATCTGTGCAAGAAAATAATACAAACATAAAATAAATCTTTATTCTGCATCAGGATGAAAGCAAAGCCTTTGAAATGCTCCCCAGAGAGGTATGCAAGATAAAGGAAATGTTTTCTACCCTTGACATCAAAGAACTCAGCTGGGATGTGAGATAGCTGCAGCTAAGGCTCTCTTGGCCCAGGAAGGACAGAAATGCGGAGCCCTCACAGCACCAGAGCAGTCTCCTACCTCCAATTGTCATCTCCTTCTGGTTGTGGAGAAGTTTTGTGCAAACAAGTGAATAATCACTCGGAGTGCTCAATTCAGCATCCTTGGAGCAGGAGCAGATTCAGCATCATGTTCTAGCCTTGCACTCAGACTTGTCACAACCGTAGGACATCCTGACATCCTGGATGGACTCAACTCCAGATGCAGATGTCTTAGACAGAACTTGCTAAACATAAGTATCCAGCAACAGTGGAGATGCCCTAAGGCCTTCAACTGGTCTCCAAATGCTGTTATAGAAGGAGACATCTCTCCAAGGCCTTGACACGCCTGCTGGGTCCACATCAAATATCTCAGGGCATATCAGATGGCATCAGACACATGTTTGAGCAACTGAATCATCCTCTAGCATCTGTGGACATCAACACCTAAATGCAAATGTCTTTACAAATTAGTCTCATCTATTGTGCCTTCCTGACCCAGACAGGACATGAGAAACCATTTTAATAACATGTTCATTAGAAACCCTCTGGTGTCAGGTGAACTGGTGGCTCCTGTGAACTGATGTTTGCTGATGGAAAACTGCATTGGGGGGAAATACATTGATAACTTCTGACGGTACACCACCTTCAACTCTGATTGAGTGTCCACGAGCAGTGAGTACACTAGTGCTCCTCCATTAGCTTCAAACCCTCGGGAGTTGCTTTGACTTGTAGAAACCACCTGAAGGATGAATTATCTAAACCAGTCAATGGGGTGAGGGTAATCTCTCTCCTTGTTGAATACAGGGAGTGCCCTCTAAGACTGGATACAGATTTTGCAAGTCTAAAGGGAAGTGAGATGAGTTGCATTCTGGGTATGGATGTGGGCATCAGATAATTGTACAGTGACTCCATTCAGGGCATGAAGGACAACCTAAACCACCTCTTACCCCTGGCCAGCCTGTCTGCTTCTACACAGTTGCATGTAAATCAGCAGGTGGTGAGGGTGCAGTTCAACTGCCCAAACACAGACATCTATTTGACTTGTTCTAGAGCATGCCTCCCTAGAAAAGCATGGATTTTCAATACATCTAGTGTGGTAGATTCATCCCACATGTGTATCTCAGGGCAGGGTGGCACGAGATCCCATAAAGCTTTGCAGACTTGGACTTCGTTCCCACTGGTACCTCAGTTTCCCCTTAATGAACTTCTGTGCTTCCAGCTTTCCCCCTTTGACTGCCTCACCTGCTCAGGCTCTGAGCTTCACCCAGACGTGGATACCTTCTAACACAGTCTTCAGACACCTGAACAGAGGGAAACCAAATTCTGCAAGGTAGATCCAACTCCATATTCATTGTAATTTTAAGTACAAATACATATTTGTCTATTCCACATTGAAACCAGTCTAGCTAGTGTAGCTGGGTGAACTAGCCATGTGATTCAGCCTTCTACTTGCTCTCCTGACAGTGATTGCTTCTTCTTTCTCTGGAGAGCTCCAAATTGCTAGTCTTCTGCCTGTCAGTGCGATGCATGTGCTATTTATGTGCTTGTGATATACCTCCAGTGGTGTCTATCACCGCTGCAGCACTGGGGAGAGCCGCGCTAAAGTGGTTCACAAGAGTATGTCTCCAGGGACATGACCTCCAGTCTGCTGTATGCAAAGCCCAATCCCTGCTCTTTGAACTGCTTGAGCATTAGAAGAATGCAAATCCTAACTGTTGGAGGTTGTAGAGACAGTCTCTAGAGGGAGACATGATCAAACCAATTTCAATAAGGTATTGCCTTCTGGGAAGTTGTGGGTGTTGGAGCACCAGGGACCAGCACCCACAACATCAGCTTTGCAGTTTAACCACCTCAGGCTGGTCTTCCATCAGCTGCAGTGAAGGTTATGCTTGGTTTATTGTGTCTACCTTCTTTTCCCAACATACTCTTTTTTTCCATGTTGATCTTTTTGTAACAGTCAAGTCAAAAATTGCACTAAGGGGCTACGCTCAAATAGAAGAGTCTCCCAACAGTAGTTCCTTCATTCAGATAGTGCCTCTGGGTGTAACCTGCAGTTTGGACTGAAAGATGATCCTGAATCCTGAATATATAGTCTCCTAGATGAAAAGGGAGAGAATGGTGCTTTGATGTCTGAAGCAGCACATTGTATATTCAGACTGTTGAGCTGAAAGTCATAAAAAAAAGGGAGGTTGTAATCCATGATTTTTTGCCAACACATTGCCATTTTCCTGCAAATGCCAATCTTGTCTCTCATTTCTGTTCTGCAGAAAGGAAACTGAGGCACTGTGAAATCACACACTTTGCTTAAGGCTCTGCCAAAGACTGGGTGAAAATATAGGTCTATGGGATCCTGCCGCTTCGCTCTCTACCTCTGTGTGACCTCACAGGAGAATTTAGCAGAAATTACCATATGTTCAAGACTGCTGCGACCAGCTTAAGCTTGCACCCTGCAGGTGCAAAGTTTTAGGTAACTGTGAAGGATGGGAATTACTGAGACTCCACTACTAATCTGCACTCAGGGAGTAGTTTTCACTTTCTCCTTTCCCCTTCTTGAGAGAAATACACCCCTCACACTGGGGAAATGTTTCTCAAACACACAAGACATTTTTCTTATAGTGACATCCTGAGTGATTTTCTTATCAGTCGAGCACTTGAATGTTGGTGCGGCATGTCCTGATCTGTGCTGCTCTGTCTCCAATCTGCTATCAAAACATAAGGAGGCACTGAAGCAGAAGGTGCAAGAACTCTGGACTGCTGTAATTCTTAGGTGAACTGAGTCGGATGCCATGCAATCATAAACCTTGATCATGACTGTAGCCTTACTTTGTGATTATCTTCTTGCACTGGGAAAATACATCAAATATTGCAGTGATGGGTTTTCAGTCTGTCCACTATGGTAGATGCAATGTCTGGAGGTTTTGTGAGTACATCTTTGATCTTGATGCAGCTTGATGATACTGTGAGCTGCAACGTTGCTCCTTTGTGTTGATCACATAAGAGTGGCATCTCGCAACCATAGACATCCAACTGGGCAATGATAACATGTCTTTCCTTCTGCAGGGTTTTCACAAACACTTAGTCCCTGCCTTTGAAATTAATCTGTTTCTGGGGAGGAAATTTTCATCCATCCTAATTTACAACAGTAGCAAAAGAGAAAAGTCTATTCTCTACTTGAGTATAGAGAAGAGTCTTGGAAGCTCTAGTGACAAAAAACATCTAGATTGGTTGACTTTCAGAGGCTTTTGGGGAACATAAAAGAACAAGATGAAAGCTATAATGAAGGTATAGCTACAGGAAAAAATTATCCAATGCAAGCATACAGGGTAATGTAATAAAGGACACTGGAGAAGGGCCAGAAAAAACTGCCCTCGTCATTACCCACTCTCATGCAAAATGCTGAAGGACCCTTAATGCCCACAGAGTGGTTGGGTCTCTGTCTTACAGCTCATTTGAAAGGCCATCTTACACAATTAGCCACCTATTACTGGTGGTTAATTGACATCTAAAAGACATCAGGATTACAGTTAGAGCTAAAAGTCAATTAATGGCTCCTAGCTTTGCTCCAGCCGGTGTTAAAGTGTGGGAACAACCATCGTCCCAGCGACATGGTGATTTGTTCCAGGTCCCCAAGCTATTGCTTCCTCCCCCTTTTCCCTGACAGTATCAGTCATTATGATTGATGCTAACTAGCTGTGGTTTCCTAATGTGGACAGGTCTCCTCCTGACTGCCAGGGGACTTCTCCCTCCAGCACGGACATCTTGCTGCAGTTTCAACAGAAACTCGTGGTCGATGCCAGCAGAAGCATTTGCTGGGGATTAGGCACTTCAGTCCTCAGGTTTTCAGTCTTCAAGGGTTGCACTGAGGCACTCATGGGGCTCAGTTTGGAGAGCAGAGTGCCATGAGAAAGCTAGCCCAGGGAGGCACCTATCTGCTCCAGCTTGCTCTTCTGGTCGATATGATCAGGGTGAAACTGCAAACAGAAAGCAGATTATCTGGAAAAAGTTAATATCAGTGCTGCTTTGCGTAGCATTATATTAGAAAAGAGAAACCTTAAAACAAGAGCAGGAAGACGGACCATTCCCCCTGCACAGCAGCTTCTGGATGCTGCTGACAGACCCTGCGCATTGCTTCCTGTGTCACCACATCAGGGGTACATCTTTGTGAGGAGGGCAGGGAAACATCCAGACACAGCAGAATCTGGAGGACAGAGGGAAAATCTGCTTTTTTTTTAATGAAGCAAATCTTTCCACCACAGCTCTGTGCTCAGGAAGCCTCATTTCCCCGAGGACTGGCATCCTTGGTTTGAGAGATGTCAGCATCTCAGAAGGTGAAAACTCCAGCCAAATCCTTTCCGGTGGTGGGACCGCTGGGACGTGTTCACTCCCACATGGATTCTCAAGTAGCTCATAAGGGGCAAACTCATTTTTCAAGCTTTTTTTGACAGCAAAAGTAGACTTGTGTCCTTTACTTGGCTGCCAGTCGCTTACAAACTTGTCAGAACTCCACCTTCCTCATGCCATTAACTCTGATATGGCAGAAACTGGTCAGAATCAACAAAGAAATTGCTAAGAGTTAGGGATACAAGTATACATAAGTATACAGAGAGGTTTCATAAGTCTTGTTATAAACATGAAAGTTCTTGTTTTCCCATTACAATTTGAATTAATTTCTCTTTGACAATCCATCTGAGATCCTAACCACGGACCTCTAAAGCAAAATGCTGCTCAGGTTTGAGCAGGATTTTCTCTGTCTGAAGCCTGCTTCTCCAATACTGCAAAGCCTCAAAGAAATCCAACTGGTTTTGGATTTGTGTCTGGAGACAGGGATATACATAAGGAGCAGGTTAGGTCCATACTAAGAGAATGAACCAGGCCTGACTCGGACTGAAGCATGGTCTTGTCACCATTTTGGGGTGGGCTGGCTAGCACTTCCCAACAGTGCCCATGCCTGGTTATGGAGTAAGCATGGGTCCAGGACTGTCCTTGGAGATGTGCCCAACCTTTCCTTGGGGTAATGGCATTTAGTTACACAAATATAAGCCATATTACCCCAGTAGACCACAGGGCTGGAGAGGAGAAGCTGGTGTAGGTGCGTGTGAAGGTCCCAGTGACAAAACCCAGGGAACTTCTGGCTCACTGTGAAAAGGAGGAGGGAAATTTCTAGGGAAGGGAGTGCTGTATGGGTTTGCAAGTACGTCGCAAGGGAGAAGCTCCCCTTCCAGAGCAGGGCAGGTGATGCCAGCATTAAGAAGGTTCAGGCTGAACAACTCCTACCCATGCCCAAGGCCAGAAATGTCTTGTGGGTCCCTGACACCAGCTCTTGTTGAAGTGCCATCTGCTTTGAGACAAACCCTTACAGACTTTACTGACTACATGGACTTTACCTAAGCATAAGCAGTTAATGCCGTTTGAGACTCCCTGTGGTACCCAGCTCATCCCCATGGGACCAGCAAACATGACACTGGATCCACTGGTGATCTGAGCCCTTCAGAAACAAAGGTTGAAGGCAAGTGGGATATTTCTAGGCATCTCAAATGACAAAGATATTTGACTGACATGGAGAGTAAGTAGACATTTGTAAGTAGCAAAAAAAATTCAGGTGCCTTGATCAGCGAGGTGAGTCCTATCCCTCCTTCAGGGAATGGGAACAGCCGCTATCATTTAGAGGTGGCTGTTATCAAGTAATATGAACTCTCTCCAGAATAACACAAGAATGGCCACATTGACTCAACTGACAAACCATTTATCCCAGTATTGTGTCTCCTGTCATGACCAGCAGAAATAAATATAAGAATGGGGCACATTAGAGTGGCCATTCTCCAAGTTTAGCCCCTGATTTGAAGTGCTTTATGGGAGCCAGTATCCAATTATAGGTTCTGAAGCCTAATTAAACTTTCTTTTCCTCCTTACTGTTATTGCTCTCGGGTTTTGCACTAAAGGCTAACAACAGCCTTTTTTTCCACAGTATCTTAAAAAGCATGTCCATGGAGTCCCTTATCCCCCCTGCACTGGCACATGCATTGCGGGGGCAGTGCTGTCAGCCCTCTGTAGGACCACGGGGAAGGTCAGACCCATCACACTTTGTCATGACAATGAGTTGTCTTCTTCCACTTCTCCGTTGATTGCACCACTGTGATGCATCCACAGCATTTCTATTTATTTTGCAACTGAAATCACAGGGTCACCAGGTGTTCAAAAGCTGTCCCTCTCATGTTCTTCAAGGTCTTTTTCGCCATCAAGATGAACATGCCTACAGTCTCTGCCGCTTGACTCTGGTCACAGGAAGGACATAAACTGTGCTCCCTGATTTTCTTCTGTAAAGGTAAATGAAGATAAACAAATCAATAAGCAGTGGCAGCTGGTGAGCTGCCTTTGCCCAGATGATGCAGTTATGTCTGTGCATTATTAAAAACTAAACAAAAGAAAACACAAACAGCATCAGGGGAAAAAATCCAACACAAAGAAACAAACAAACAAAAAAAGGCAAATCTTTGGTTTGCATCTGGGGGAAGCCACCACTCAGATTGATAGCATTTTAAATTGGGTTGGTCGTGGATGAAGAAGAACTTTAAACGGGATCAATTTGTTGTCTTCCTCTGAAAGACAGTCTCTGTTCCTAGAACAACTTGTCTGATGGAGAAGAAAAATAAACTCAGCATGAGAAGTCTCCCTATGAATAAGATATCGAGGAAGAGATGGGCTTGGGAATTTGGGTTCAGGTGCACGTTTTTGCATCTTATTATTTTATTATGGGGCATGGGCCATCTTTTTTGCATTAGGCCTGTACAGGACCTAGTATAATGGAGAACCAAGAAATGTCTTTATCTGCAAAATACAGAGAAAACCGTGAGTTTGCTTGATTACTACACTTCTTTACAAGTTCATGGTACTCTGATTCACCACAGCTGCCTCTGACCATCACCGTTTTATCTGTGGTGGATTCCCCTAACAAGGGGCAGAGCTGAGAACAGAATCAGACTGCATTGCAGCAGGCTTATATATAACTTTTTTTTTTTTTTTGTCTGAGAGAAACCTCACTGCAATAGCCATCATTATAAGTTTCTGTGATTAATCTAATTATTATCATCTTTCTTTCAGAGGGCTCCCAAAACATTTGAAAAGGCTGTCATCAAAAAGTCTTCTGGTTTCTGCTGGTGTGACTCAAGAGGTGACTGCTTTGTCATTTCTATGGTGTATCCATGTAATGAGAACAGCCCTAAATATTGGGAACTACAGTAATAACTTCCCTGTTCAGACTGTTTTTAGCTTTGTTTCTCTATAAAACAAGGATTGATTTCCTTTTTAAAGCACCAAGGTCAAAGGACACTTTTTATTTGCCAATATATTTATGGGAGAAGGTAGAAAGAAATTTATCCAGTGTTGTATGAGTTTTAAAGGACTTACACTATAAGTCCTTTACACACTATGGAAGAAACTGGAAAATTAGAAACTCTAATTTTAGTCCAGCCTAGCTGTGAGCACAAGTTTTCTGATGGGAATTTGATCAGGGTAGATTTTGATGGCTCATCTCCGTGTGAGGGTTCCTGAGTATTGGAGAGGCTGGATGATCACAGAGTGACTGTGATAGCCGGAGATTTGGATTTAGATCCTTTTCCTGCCAATGCTGTCTGTGAGACTTGGCTGTATTTTGCCTTGGTTCCCTTGGGATGGATTTTTCTCCAAGGATGAATGCGTTATAGATGGGCTGTGGCATGACAGAAGGCTTAAAAATACAGACAGACTATCTGTTGGAGGTAAATTCAGTTTCAGTCTGAAATGTTTGTAAAACTTCAAAAGGTTCACTCAAGAGGAAAGAAACAATTCCACTCTGAAAGATTGTACTCACCACCCCAGCCCACCCAGTTTCCCACTGCAGAGGTTGTTCTGGGCAGCGAACAAAGGCCAACACCCAGCTGGGACCTCTCAGCCCCCTTTTCCCCAGCATTACCTTGTCATCTAGGAGGGTCACTTAAATCCGACATGACTTCTTAGTGAATTATCTCATCATTACCAATAATCTTATTTGCTAGATGGGGCAGCCTCAGAAATAGCCCCCCATGGACTATTTTCCCATCTCTGGCTCTTCCATGTATCTTCTCTTAATGACAAGCACTCCATTTGTAGCTCGCTTTCACATCAGCCTGATGGATGCCACGTGCGAATTGATTGCCAGCTGGGGTCACGTCATCCTCTTCCCTACCAAATGAGAGTATTGCACTGTTTACCAGATGGCATGCAGGGTTGCTTTTCTCCCCTCTGACGTTGGACATTTAGGCCACCCTTAAATTTTGACAGGTCTGGACTGGTGTGATAGGTCCTGAGTGGCCAGTACCTCTATTTGGCTAATTCTGCACCTCTGCAATGTGCTGCCAAAACTTGCTTTATAATCACAGGCTACATCTCTATTAGCAGATGCGATGTCCTGGCACTGTTCTGTACTCTAGCTACTGCCATGGCATGGCTTGCACTGACAGGGTTGAGCTCTCTTATCCCCAGTAACAAGGAATAGGAGGCTGAGGGGAGACCTTCTCACTCTCTACAACTCCCTGAAAGGAGGGTGTAGCGAGGGGTGTTCAGTCTCCTCTCCCAGGTAACAAGTGATAGGGCAAGACGAAACAGCCCAAAGTTGTGCCAGGGGAGGTTGAGATTGGATATTAGAAATAATTTCTTCATCTGAAGGGTTATCAAACATTGGAACAGGCTGCTCAGGGAAGTGGTGGAGTCTCCATCCCTGGAGGCATCTAAAAGACCTGTAGACGTGGTGGTGAGGGACATGGTGTGGAATAATTATTAAATTGGCCAAGAATACAAAAGTACAGCATTGTTCACACATTAAGGAAAGTCATAAAATCAAGAGGCTTCTGAGGTAGAATACAGCCGCAGCTGGCACACGGAGAATGCAACATCTGTGATTCCCTGTACAAGGCTGTTTGCAAAACTACACGAGGGATGGAATGNTTGGGACGCCTTTGGGTACGACTTAGATGATGCCGAGTGTTTCCTTGGGGAACTTAGAAATTTCTCTAGACAATCTCTATCCTACATTTATAGCCAGGCTGTATTGTTTATAAATTTGTCACGTGTTTTGTATACTTAACAATATCTTTATTTGCACGTGCTTTGAAGACAGTGTATTTATCACCGGCAATCCTAAGAACCTATACATCTATTGTTTAAATAAACTGCACTGTTTAAGTAACTAGTTGTTTTGGTTTCTCACTGAACGCAACCAAAGACTCGAGAGTGGCCGTGATAGTTCATGAGCTCGACTAGACTGAAGGTGCAGTCCACTATTAGTGTATCCAAATCGTAATAGTTTAATACATATTAAACGCAATTGGACTGATAGTGCTGAATTGGGCATCACTCAGAATTTGAACCCAGCCGCACCTGGCCTCCCACCTCCGTGAGGAGGGTTAGAACGCAAGGGGGTTTATCTTTTTCCCCTTTTCACGCAAAACATGGTTTAGTGGTGGTTTTGTCAGCATTAGGTTGATAGTTAGACTTGATGATCTTAAAGGTCCCTTCCAACCTAGATGATTTTATGATTCTACAGCTCTATGAAAACAACTTACTGAGAATAGTACTGTACTATCCCTTGAATACCTACCTATTCGATGTCTAGGAGTGAACTGTTTGGCATGAGCCAAAAATCAGGGACCATGCCAAGAATTGAACTATGGGGTTAACCAAGGGACGGGGCTGTGGTCCATTCTCAAATAAATAGAGCCAGACACATTGCCAGAGCTGTTGAAAAGCTCATGAATGGCGTGGTGGCAGTGGAACTCACAATAAGGTGTCTGAGAAGTCTGAGATTAGGCACAGCAACAGGAACCACTTCAAGACAGGGAAGAGCTCACTGCTGGCCATGTTCTTACCAAGGTGAGGTTGTGTTCATACTGTGGTTATTGCTCTGGCTACAGTCTGGATGTACACAGGCTTGCTTCAAATTAACCAGTTACTCCACTTACAGCAGCATGGCATCAGCTATCTGTTTGACAATTTATGCCAAGTTTCATGTTGTTGAAGATAGATTGCTACTTGTTAATTTAAGGAACACAGAAAAATCCTGTTTCAGGCTCACAGGGTGGAAAATACCTGCATTCTTGCATTGGGATCTGTAGCAGCACTGAAAGGGATGGAAGCACGTACACAGCATGTCTACAAGTGTGCAGGCTCTCTAATTAACTCTTTTGAGGGTCCCTGAGAGACACAGAATCCCCCTACAATAATAGAACTTATTCAATATTTAATTGGACACAATTAAAATATACCTTCTTTCAGCCCAAACCTACTGAGCTCACAGTAGCTGCCATCTTAATTATCAAGCCGCATTGATTGCTTCATTTCCACAGTCCTTGCTTTGTGAAAGGCAGTGGTGATGGTGTGAAACATGACAACGTTGTACAATTCATGGGAGAAGATGCTGTTGCAGCTCATGGGAACAGGCATCTATCGCTACTTGGGTTTTCTCTCTGACATTTTCAGCCTTGTTCTCTACACCCTGTACCCAAGGAATAACTGATGAGAAAGATCAGGGAGCTCTTGGCTGTACCACAAAGAGAAGAGCAGCCAGATCTTCTGCTGATGTAACCTTTACCTAACAGGCTAACAGCTTAGGAGCCTGGATAGAGGTTTTGTTATTGTCGTTTGACCGTTTGCTTGGTTTTGTTTGGTTTTAGCAGCAATTGGAGAGCTTCTTGTATGGCATTTTTAGACCAACATTTGTAATGAGCCCATTTTCAGATTTGAGATATTAGACCAGTGTGCTGAAGAAATCAAATGCTATTTCTACGGTAGAAGCCAGACAGGGATATATTGTCCCAGGTCTTAGTATGAACATTTCAGGGAGGACTGAAGCATTCAGAAGGAGGGAACACAAAGGCTCAAGACGTGAAAACTCAGTGCCTGGGGGGTCCTTGTAAAATCAGTGAGAGCTGGACTAGAGTTGCAGCTGTTTGCCTGAGAAAGCTGCAATGGTGTGCTATTATTATTATTATTATTATTTTTACTATTATTGTTATTATTAACATCCTAGTTGAACTTAATGTAATTTTTAGCTAGAGGAAAACCAAGCAAATGTGCCGGTCTGGTGGTCCACTGTCTCAACGATGAACCCAGAGATCAATAACAGGAGAACTCGTTGCACCCTAGCAGATAGGGCTCTTTAATCTGGCCAAGCCTGAGGGATCCACACACACCCCCTCCTTCCCCTGCTTTCTACCAATGTTATCTTAGTGCAAAGGTTACAAGAGCTTTTAAACTGGCAGAATTATTGCCTGGAAAGACACAGACAAGTTTACAGCCTAGGAAAAAGAGATGCCATGTGCTTAAGTTCTCGAAGGGTCTGCCCAGCCTGCTGTCTCTCCAGAAGATGATTTTTATGGATTTTTTTCCTGCAACCCCACAGAGAGCTTGAGCTGTCTCTGCTTTGCCATAACCCCCTGCAATGTTTGGGACTATGCTAAGAAGAGACTTAACTCCTTCTTCCCAGGAGATCCTCTGACCCTTCTTACAAGCCCCTTAGGATACCCTCATTCAGTCTGCTCCATGTTGCATAGTTTGCTGCTAGTTTTCACCAACCCTTTAAAGCCAGGAGCTCTGCAAAGTGCCCAGTAAAACTGGCACGGGGATAGCAGCTTGGGAGCTGACACCATAGACGTATATTTTTCATCAAATCTGTCCTTGAAAGTTTCCAGCCTTTACCCCCAAATCACCAGCAAATGAGCCCTAAATCGTCAATCTGCTCTTGGATGGAGATTAGAGAGAAATGGGGAATTGTCACAGAACTGAGCTGTTGAGGCTGTGTTTTCCCTAATTTTTTTCCTTGGCAAGGACACCAGTGACAATCACTAAAGCTTGATGTCCTGCTTCAGACTCAGTTACTTCCTAACCCTTTACGCAAACAGAGATACCTGCTTTGCATCTGCTGCGCTGTTCTGATGAGCTTTCAAGAGGAGCTGCTGTATCAGGTCATGTCAAATTAGCTTGGCCCTGCCTAGCAAGGAATAAAGGATGGTTTTGACAGGAGTCTTCAGAAGGAACCAGATAGATCAACCCAACTTGGCTGTATATCTTTCTACTAATCATAAGGCAAGACAAGACTATCTTAACTGACGGGAACAAACCAAATAACACTATTCACTGAGCAGGACAGATACTGATGTGACCCTTCCTCTTAGATCCTCCAGCTTTGAGGAACTTTCCACTCTGCAAGTGTCCACACAGATGCCGCTTTGCTCCATCACATGCACCTTGCATGCTTTCTCAGAGGGTGAAGCCTTGTCCTGTTCTTGTCCTGTTTTTCTGCAGTTTTACCTTAACGCTTAGCTAAAAATCAGCTCAAGCTGACCATCTGCGAAGCTCCATGTGTGCATCCTGCTTTGGGTTTTTAATGCACACAGGGGCAACTTTGCAGAGAGAGACGTTGGGAACAACCTAAGTTAATTTGAGAAGGGAAAATCTACTTTGCAATTTCTTCCCTTCCTTCCCCTCTTCGTTTGCCCTTGACTTACTCGGTTCCTCCGTCACCAGTTTGCTGTCTGGCCAGGGCATGCTGCCAGGAATCCCTTGCCAGCCTTGAATAATAAATACCAGCTAAGTGATGGACTAATGCCAGGGTGAACGGCTCAGAAATATTCCCTCTAGGTCTCAGATCAATAACACTTAGCTCTTGTTCTGTGATTGAAGACAGGCAAAAAACCACATCATCTCCCCAGGAGCACAGGAGCCGCCTGCAAAGAAACCCATTTCCCCCCGACTCCCCCTGCCTCAAGTCCCCAGGCATTCACATGTGCTTTAAAGAGCAGACCTCAGGTGTGGGCTTTCTGCCTAGAAATACTTAGCTAGGACACAATATACTGGCCAGAGGATGGCTGATACTGGGTCCTGTATTGTGGAGGGAAAGATATCAGAGCACAAATACTGATGTGCTGAAGTGGGGGACTTATTTTCATCAGCTTGACCAGGGCATCAGACCGCTAACAGTGCAGATGATGGGCACCTTGGATGCATCTAAAACTTCCAGCCCAGGTCCTCAGTGTGCTGGGACATAGTCAAAAGGTAACAGTACCAGAGGGGAGAGTGTCTCTTTTGTTCAGCAGCACTGGTCAAGAGACTGAATTCTGAGTTATCAAGGGGAGATAGCCCCCACCACAGTCAGCACCATTCAGTATTTGGCATGCTCTTGACCGTGTGAATTAGGGTATGGATCTCCAAACTGT
This sequence comes from Rynchops niger, assembly GCA_013400035.1. Classification (NCBI taxonomy): domain Eukaryota; kingdom Metazoa; phylum Chordata; class Aves; order Charadriiformes; family Laridae; genus Rynchops; species Rynchops niger. The sequence goes on from VXBH01001893.1 coordinate 224,427, forward strand.
GTCTCTGCCAGTGACAGACTTGGTATGGATTTATAATAATATAACAAAGTTCCCAAATGAGGCTTTAACATCTTGTGGTTTCCTCCTCTTTCACAGATGCAGCATCTCCTTCCAACTTTAGGTCCCTCTGCAGTCCCTTGGGTCTACATCTGCTCTGCAGGCTGTGGTGAAGCCAGCATCACGTACCTCCTTTACACTGACTTAGAGTTTAACATGCCAAGGAGATCACTGAGATCCGCTGATTTTTAAATGACTCAAGTGCTGGAAAATAATACATTGCTCTTCCTGACAGGTTAATTGGAAAAGCCCATGTTCCTGAGTCAGTGTGAGAAGCTGCTTGAAGCGTCTGGGGTGAGGGATGGATGTTGGGCAGTGTCAGGATGAGGGTGGCAGACAAACGCAAAATCAGAGTTTTAAATCTCAGCACTTCTAATTCTCTTTTCCAGAGGCGCAGTGGAGCTCTATTCCCTTTCCACAGTCTTGAGAAGAGCTGTTCCCCACAAGGAAGGTAAATCCCCCGCCTTTGCCACTTAGCTGTTGGGTCAAGGTTTATATCATTTTTGATGTTGGCTGAAATGGCCTTGAGGCCCACATTCTTGGAGTTCAACAGGAAACTGAGGATGCAGAGCAATAATATCTCTGGGGAATTCTAGCACTTTTTGTACAGGAGCTAGAAGCATGGAAGCAGATGGGAGATATCCACATACAGAGGCTCTGCAGACACTGGAGTGCTGAGAACATGGCTATTGGTCACAGTCGAGCAAGCTAAGGTGTTTTAAGAGATGAAGTTACAAACACTTTCTTCAGGTGAACTAACTCAATTGCTCCAGTTCACCCAGCCAGGCACCCAACTACTTGTGCCACAGTAGCACTGAAGATTTGGAGTCAGAAAGCAGGACCCCCGTGATGCTAAGTGCTCTATCAACATGAACAGGATAATCCTCGGCCCAGGTAGATCATCCTCTACATGCAGCATCTGATGGGAGAGACAATCATTTCTGTCCAGCTCTTTTCAATTGTCTATGAGGTTCTTTTGTAATTTATTTTATTTGATTTTAATGGTCCTCTATTGGGCCAGAGAATCCCGCTGTATTCTACTCTGAACATCATGGCCTGGCACCCTCTGATGAATGACCAGGATGTATATGCACCAGTACCAAACCCTGGCAGGAGATGGAACTTGTTCTTCCAAGAGTCTTTGGAGATGTGTGTTGTATTCCCTACATGGCTGAAATGGATCCCAGGCATCAGTGGTGAAGGAGCAGTGTCCATTCATTTCATTTGATCCACTTAATACTATTTCCTTTATCTATCCCTTCTCATTTCAGGGCTCTTCCAAAAATCTCTGAGTATTATAGAGCACCAACATGATGGAAAACTTAAAGTGAAGGCCTTGGCTAACAGATAGACCAGCGGTGATTTTGTGCAGCAGAAACACAGAGCTGGGGACAGAAGTTCTGGTAATGACACTGTCCAGTGTCTTCCCATGTGCATGGCCATGGGGAGTTGAGGAAAACAGTTTCTCAACAGGAACAGGGAATAGTTTCCCAATGGGATATAAGGGCAACAAGCTCTTACACACAATAGAAACCCAGAGTGTGCAGGAAAAAAAGCCAACAGTGAAGTGAGGTGGGCCAATGTGTCATCCCAGCATGCTGAGCTGTCGTCTTCTCCACAGTCCCATCTTCTCTTTAATGTGGTAGACATTTTCACAGTGCCAAGTGGTTAGTCCTAGCAGATACTGCTGGAGGTGTAAAACAAGTTGTGCCTCCACATCTCCCCGGCTGACACCCAGTCCTTAACATCATCAGAAAGGGGAAATTTTGTTCATGTATGTTTAAGGTGGCAAAATGCAAATTTTTGAGGCATGTCAAAATTGTGTTGTCATCTTTAGCTGCTATGGTCAAGAAAGCAGCAGTCGTGTAGCAAATAAACGAGTGGCTTTTTCATCCACCTGTGGATGAACTTTTTCTTGCCCATACTAGAGGTGAGCAAATGTAATTGCTTGCATTTATCCTTGTCTACACCTCTGCCTGGGGGAGATGTTTTTTATTAGGATGTCTTGTATTAAAAAAAACCCCCTGCTTGAGGTGGCAGCTCTCTTTGGTGTGCCGTCCTCATAGCCTGAAGATTAGGAGTACCACAGAGAAAGGAATTGTCTGTAGAGAAAAGTGGGTCTCACATAAAACTGGAAATAGACCTTCTTTTATTAAAACCTAGCAGGATGTACTTGAATTTGCTCCGCTCATTTCAGACCTTTCCAAATGCCTTTACCTGAGATGGCAGCAAATACAGCGTTGTCCCTGAAAAGACTCTCCTGCAATGTTTTGGCTCTTAGCAGGAGTGGCTGTAGAAGGTGAAGGCAGAGACAGGGACAGCCTCTTCTCCTCATTGGCAGGTATTTTTTTGACCTTGTCTTCAGGCTGAGGTGACTCCCCTGCATACGTTACCTGTCCCAGTGATTTGCATCTGTGTGTCTTGCCTGGGAGATGTCACCTCAGGGCCTGCTCCTCACCAGGCACAGGGAGCAGGGAGAGACAGGAGAGAATGGGAGCTTTATTTATTTAACATGTAGAAGCAAGGACAGGGATTATAAGGATTTAAGATGCAACAAAAGGTGAATGTTAAATTGACACATTGATTGACTTAGAATAGAAGTTGTCCGAGGAGGATTAGCAATGCAAGGGCATCAGCACAGTGGGGAAGGAAACTGGATGGCAACAGGTAGATCCAGTGTCTTGCAAAGGAGTTTCGGCCTGGCTCAGAAATATGCTGTTTCTAACAGCTAATGGACTGAGACAGCGTCAGCGTGAGGACAGGATAGATCACATGCGTGCACCGGGGGTTTGCATGGGGAATGTCCATGGGAAATAAGTGACGAGGTGTCAAGGGGGAGAGAGAGGCAGGGTGAATGTGTAAGACACAAGAAAAGTGTAAGGTCTGAATCTCTGTCCACACGATATAAATCAAGAAGCCAACCAAAGAAGCCAGAGGAGCTCTGGGGAGGAGAGAGGCTACAGATGGAGAGGCCTTTTGCAGAGCACCGGAGCATGGGTTTCTTCTCCTCTTTTCTCCTGGATTTCAATCCTTTTTGCTAAAGCCAGCTGCTTTGATAACTTTTCTAGGCCAGACTGAGCAGTGTGGGAGCCAGAATCTCTCTCCCATGGTGGGTCTCACCTCTGCTGACCATAAGGTGCAAGGAAGAGGTATCATATCTGGCTTCTTCCATAACTCAGAGGCCCTTCTGGTTTGTCCCTTTCCCTGGGACCTTGCGATCATCAGGGTCATGGTTTGTGGATCAAAGAAACACATCAGTGGGAAGGACATCATACACTCTGTATCTAGAGAGGCAGCTTTGTCTAACTCTTCGCCAGCTGCTTGGGAGCCTTGATCCCCAGTAACACAGTAGAGATCCCTCTAGTACCTTCTACACTGAAACCTGGCACCTGTTGTATGAGCACAACAAAAAAGAAGGAGCAGCATTATCATCCAGTGTGCAGTAGTGAAGAATCCCCCTATTTATTGATCTGAATTGTCTTGTCATGGGCAGTTTGTTGGGTGTAAACTGTCATCCTATTCAAGTAAATACACAAATGCCTCCCCATAGTTTAGTGCTTAATGAGCTACTGCTACCTGACTCACCGTTTCTGAACTGCCTATAGAGTTTCTCAGGGTGCCTGTTGCTGACCAGTCACGACATGGCACACAATGGATAAAACATTTAAATCTTTTTACTTCCATCTCCCTACATCTTGCCTCCTTCCTTTGATGACACGTTAACAATACACAACAGCATCCAAAGTTAATCCCACCCTGCCACTCCTCTGCTTTCCCATCTGCAGAAGCTGAACTGGACTTGTTTCCTCTAAGTTGTTGGGTTTTTTTCCTCCAAGTGTGGCTCAGCAGGAGAAAAAAAGCAGCCTCCAGTTACAGAGTGATTTGAAGGTTAACACAACGACCTTCATCGGGCTCCTAAGAGGGATAATGATCTCTTGCTCTAATCAACAATGCAGACTCCTTTTGATACCAAAATAGCAACTGTTAAGTAAAGCCGCTTTTTCCCCCCTCTTTCTTTCCCTCCTTTTTTTTTTTTTTTGATTTTTTTTTTGTTAATTCTTTTCCTTTTTCCTAAATCTGTGAACAGAAGCTCAGAAAGCAAATCGGGAAATAATATGATCTTGAAATGGATGTGAGATAGTCTTCAATTAGACTGTTGGTCGTGCTCCAGTTCAATTAGTTAGGAGCTGATGCTAAGTTTGTTACGGGGTCCCAGGGAGGAAAGGTGCTGACCCTGTTAAGATGGTCACTTCTTGGAGTGGTTCCTAAGTGGTGCTGGGTATGGATACACACAGTGCAGGACAGAGATAATGGCAAAGCTTTCCTTTCTGGTCATGCTCTCACTGCTGCTGCTGGAAGGGTACCCTCTGCAGGAGGCGGCCAGCGCCGTGATATGAAGATATTGATGCTTAATTGCCATTTTGTCTGTGCATATCATAGATGATCTGCAATGTCACCTGCCAATGGAAAACACAGACAAACTGCCTATAAATGATATATTTACCGGCACTATGCACCTGTACGATATAATGCACTTTATCTGTATTTTTTATTGGTAGCTCATATACAATAGCCATTCAAGTAACACAAACAGGTGCCTATACAAATACACAAAATTATTCTACACCGCTATAGTATATCTTTTTGTCTAACTACATTTTTTTTTTCTTTGCATAATCTGCATGGAACAGTTGTTTTGTTTCTAAAATGCAGTAGACCTTGCAGTTGGAGGCTCTGCCTAACTGAGCATTATCCTCAGCAAGTATAAGTTACTCCAGCAAGGCTTTATTACACCATGTCACTTCCAACTGAAAACTGAAAGCACTAATGCTGCGTGGTGTCTTCTGATCCCAATAGGCTTTGCAGTAATATTAAGTGACAACTCATCAGAAGTCTGAGAGAGACTCACTTTTTTCTTTTTATCCCAGTTTCCCTGATTTGACCATAAAGGTAAGAAAAGTAAAATTCAGTACCACTTGGGGCAGGTTGCATACTGTAAGGAGTGGCTTGTTCATGTTTGGTGATGTTGCTTCCACTCAAACTTCAGGCTCCAAAAAACCCGATGTTCTCACAGGCTTAATGAATAGCATCTGAAAGGGAATAAATGAAGCACTTACTTAATGATGCATTACGTACTGTGCTTGCACAACCCACGTTCACAATTCTAGTGCAAACAGTGTATGAACCCAATGCGTTGCCTGCTTGATGTCAAATCTAGAGCTCAGTCTGCTGAACATTCACCTTTTTCATGGCTCCCTGAGATGTGGTCCCCGGGAGGCTGTTCCCTAAACTGTCTTTGCTGCTGGGTCACTGTGGTGTTGAACCAGAGGGGCAGTTTTGGGAGCACTGGAGTCTGATGTGCTGTCTTTTTCTCTTAGAAAATGTATGTAAAATGTGTTAAAATTACTTAGAGAAAAATGTCACAGCATCCACAGGTTTAATTTTGTGTCTGGACATTGCCTGGTCTGGACCACTGACGTGGAGGAATCACAGAATCTTCATGGTTGGAAAAGACCTTTAGGATCATCGAGTCCAACCAAACAACCTACAATCTCTGCTACTAGGAAATCTGGATTGAGTTTTTTTTGGCCAGTTTGGCTCAGGGTGTGCAACAGGCCACCTTTCCTGCTGCTAGGCACCTTCCTGGATGATTTCAATAGCAGGTGGTACCCAGCACATGCCATTACAGTTGATTTTGTGCAGACATGGGGTCCATCATCTTCTCACCTAGTGAATTCCATCCCTTTGTGGTTCCTATCTTCAGCCCACAACAATCCCTTTCAGATACAACATATTTTAGGGTGTTGCTTACCTGTTTGTGAGTGCTACGTTCCCCAAAAGGCTATAAAGTTCATGCTTTGTGCATGTCCCAAGCAGCGGAACCTCCACAACCTTCTTTTCAAGCAATCAGACCCTGCTTCAAAAGGTACCTCACACTCATCAACAGCCATGCAACCAAAGTAAAGGTGAGCAGGTTTGTAGATCACATACTCCACCACACTGAAAAGTGGAATTACAGGAATGGTGTAAACCAAACACAATTTTACTTCCAGTAATGAAGGAGCTTATATTTGAGGAAGTGTGGCTGGAGAGCTGCCTGGCAGAAAAGGACCTGGGGGTTCTAATTGACAAGGGGCTGAACAGGAGCCAGCAGTGTGCCCAGGTGGCCAAGAAAGCCAATGGCATCCTGGCTTGTATTAGAAAGAGTGTGACCAGCAGAAGCAGGGAGGTGATTGTCCCCCTGTGCTCAGCTCTGGTGAGGCCACACCTTGAGTATTGTGTCCAGTTCTGGGCACCTCAATACCAGAGAGATCTCGAGGTGCTGGAGCGAGTGCAGAGGAGGGCAACGAAGCTGGTGAAGGGCCTGCAGAATAAATCTGATGAGGAGCGATTGAAGGAGCTGGGACTATTTAGTTTGAGGAAGAGGAGGCTGAGGGGAGACATCATCACCCTCTACAGCTACTTGTAGAGAGGTTGGTGCTGGTCTCTTCTCACAAGTAATTAGCGATAGAACAAGAGGGAATGGGTTCAAGCTGCAGCAGGGTAGGTTTGGACTGGACATTAGGAAAAACTTCTTCACAGAAAGAGTGGTGAGACACTGGAATAGGCTGCCCAGGGAGGTGGTGGAGTCACCATCCCTGAATGTGTTTAAGAGTTGTTTAGATGTGGTGTTGGGGGATATGGTGTAGGGGAGAACTTTGTAGAGTGGGGTAATGGTTGGACTCGATGATCTCAAGGGTCTTTTCCAACCTAAATGATTCTATGATTCTATATAGGAGAAATGTGGGGAAAATAATGGTAGATCTTCTGCTGGAGTGAGTTTTTGCAGGTGCAGTGAAGTTGGAAGTGTAATAATACTGCTTTATGCCACTGGAGTTGTCCCTGAGGTAGAAAGTGTCTTGGCATGTCTGGTGTGGAGGGATGGCTGTGGAGAGCTCGTTGGAGGATGCTGGTCCCCTGAACCAGGGGATAATGTGGGAGACAAGGCAGAGCTACCTGTGCTATACGTGTGAGGAATTTGCGGTCACCATCAGATAAGGGCTGAATGATAGATGGTGATTTTAAATGTTTAATATTCCTTCCCTGTTGAAGGGCGTTTTACATTCGGATAAAAGGAGCCATAAATCTCTTCTGGCAAATGAAGCTCTGCTTTTCCACTCTTATTTGCCCCCACCTTTTCTATTGAGATCTCACCTGGAAAAGAAAAAAAAAAAAAACCCAGATGAAGAAACGATGATGAATCATAGCAGCTGTGGAAGAGCCCAGATAAGGCTCGATTTGCATTTTCATGCAATAATTCACCTCTCTTGATGCTTTCAAATTACCTTTAGAACGACATTAATTCTGTCGCCACAAACTCCAGCAGAGAGAGGGAGCAACCACGAGAATGGCAATTCACGTGGCAGCTTGTGTTTGGCTTTTCTGGGCCTTGAATGGCATCTAGCATACAACCACCTAGATTTGAGAGGGCATTTTGGTGGCTTTATCATACAGCCATTGTCCATTCCAGGATGTAAAGCCTATGGTCTGAAAGGGGTTGATTTGCTCAGCCTGGTCCAGATTAAGTTCTGGAACATCATCTTTTCTTGTGATGTACCAGCTGTGATGCATGTGCTAGGAGAACACTGTTGTCTTGTAAGAGCAGTCATCACAGTCAATAAATGCCAAAGGAAAATCAGCATCCCTGCCTCTTACTATGATTACTGGGACAATTACATACTTTAATTTTTTTAAACACCAGCAGTTACAAAAAACAGTGTGGATTTGCTACAGAAGGGAGTTAGTTAAATAGATCCACAGTATTTAATGTTCTCTGTATGAAACAAACATCTGTCCGAGTGGTCTGAAGAGAGTACTGCCTCCGCCGTGGTCTCAGCTGGAGGTTGTCATCACCTCTTCCGTATGCTAGCTGCGTAAGCTGCATTGAGCTCCTCGTGAGCTTGTTCCCTAACACTTTAGAGCCTAAGTGAGCCAGGTTACTTTAAACAGTTTCAAAAGTACATTTCTGCTAATGCAGTTCATTCATTAGGAAGCGGTGGCAGGAGCACTTCAGCTGATCTACAGGAGGAGGAAGCATGAGAAAGGTGATAAAGAGTTGCAGGTGCATTTGGGAGCAGTAACCACTTCAAGAAGCACAGCTGGAGCCAGAAGTGTATCCTGAGCATTGCACAGCTGTAATAACAAGGCTAAAATCAGGGAGATTTACACCTGACAAGGATCTGTTGGGATTGGTGGTAGTGGTGGATGAAGCAGAAGTTGTTTGAGAGTTGGTTCTGGCCACAGATTTCAGCCCATTTCATCCAAGTTCTACAGCATCAGTACTGCTTCAGTCTGAAAGTATTCATTGTGGAAAAAAAGAAAAACCACAAAGGTCTTACCACATAATCTTGACATTTGCATATGCTCTGGACAGGAGATTTTGGAAGTCAAAATATCCTGTTTCTGGCCTCTTTAGAACACAGCCCAAAATGTTCACTGTGATTTCCCCCCTCATCCTAATAATTTACTGTGAATGCTCCAGGGAACATGCTACATGAAATAACTAACTACAAGGAGATACACTTTAAGCAGTCTTGACCCTCATAAAAAACATTCCCACCAGGGTCATCTTTCTTCCTGAAGAATACATTACCTATATGGTCTTACTGATGATTATACAAGCTGGCCAACCTCATCTGTTTTATGTGCTTATCACTCACATGGCTATTGATTAAGTGTCTTCTCCTTTTCCTTTCAAAGCTGAAGGCACATCTATCTCTACTTGGTCTGAAACAAGGTAGGATCCAACTCTAGCACAATGCTTTCTAAAATAGCTTGTCCATGAAATGCAATTCTGTGTTCTGGGGAGTAGGAGGCTTCATGACAGATAAGTGAAGCTAACACTAGCTTCTGACCTCTCTTTTGTGTCAGGAGGAAAATGCTCACAGCATCTGAAACTTCTCCTCCTAAGAGGTGTTGAGTTTAGAGGGGTGAGAAACAGATTAAGAAATGGAGTACTTATTCTCTTATTTCAGTATTAGTATCAACCAGAGACTTTTCAAGGAAAATGCTTCTCTTCCAGAGCAACTTCATCTAACTTTGACATGAGAACTTTCTTTATTGACCCTGATGGTGTTTTGGAGCAAAAAGGTCACTTGAAACCTGAATTATTCCATAACTCAGTGAAAAAAAGTTAAGAGAACGGCTGGGGCACCTTTTAGACTGAAGAACTGAGTATGCCATCAAGAGGACGGTGCAGCAGCTGTCCCTCATGTGAGGAGGATGAACAAGAAGAGGCCAGTGCCCTGTGGTTAGTGTCACTGGGAATAACATTAGATACATACCATGGGGACATCTTTGTACTGGCATTTGCGGGCCAACTAATGTGATTTTAGCCATTGATAGTGAAAGACCACAGGCTTTGAGTGACCTGACATCGGGGTGTATCAGGATGTCTCTGGGCTTGCCATGCCCTGAGCTGGGTGTCCCTCTGATCACAAGTGTCCCAGGGCCAACGGCTCGTGCCCGACCTGCCTGAGCTCAGCACTGGGGACACCCCGCATGGCCAAGGGCTGCCGCCCCGGGCAGGCACTGCCCAGCAACCACCAGCCCTTTGTGTGCCCGGGCTGGGGGCTGGGCAGCTCTGCCAGTGGGGCTGGGGACCGGGGAGAAGGGAGCAGGTTGTAGGGAGAGGCGGATGAAGATACCGCTGGGGGGACCCAAGAGTGAGGAGGAAGAAACCCCATCATGGACATCACAGTCCTCCTGCTGAAGACCTCAGGATGGCGATGACTTGTAGTCCGTCTTCATCCCCTTCTTTCATCCCCCATCTTTCATCTTCATCCCCCATCTTTCATCCCATATCAGCCCTGGGATGAAAAGGAACACTGGAAGGGTGAGTGACACACTGGAGGGAGGGGATGGATACTGGGAAGGTGGGAATGTTTCTGTATAGCAGTTTTAACTGCATCATTAATGAAACTTTATTGTACTAATTGGAAAATTTGGGCTATTAGACTGTTAAAACACTTACTGATCTAAGAATAAAGTTTTAGTCATCTATGTGGTCTTCCCTTTGGTCCATAACAGGATTTTGACTCTATCGCTATGCTCTTTTATCGCTATTGGAGACAAATGTGCCTTGCTGGTGTGCAGTGCATCTTGACTTAACAGAGGGACGTCTAAACCAGGGCAGACAAATCTCGCTCCAGAAGTACCTGTTTCTCTCTCCTGATTATAAAGAGCATGAAGACAGCTGCTCAAAGGGTGATGTTTGCACTCAGATGGGAGAGGTTAGGTGAGATAAATCCCTAGCTGGGTGAATGAATTTTCACTTTGACTTCAGGAGAGATGTGAAGAACTCTCTGGGGAACCTTTCCTGATGGCAGTGTCATTAAATTCAGCATGCTGGAGTGCAGATAGTCCCTATACTTCATTGTTCTCTTGGCCTAAAGTATCATAGAAAATATCTAAGTCCATTTTAGGAGTCTCTGCTGGCAGTCTGAAAACAGCCACCCATGTTTCTAGCAAGGAGAAACAAGCTGGAGAGTGATTTGGAGATTTATTGGAGTGAAGAAGTAAAACCAGATCCATCTGTCGTTGTTCCCGATGGAGTAGTTTAATAACACCATTTGCCTGCTTCTTTGGGAATCCCTTATCTTCTAAGTGAGGAGTGTCTAGGACTTTTTTTTTTTCTCCCTGGAAATTTATGTGAAATGAGTGTATTGTTTGTCAAAAAAACCCTGCCCTTTTCACCAGACACAGCATGCCATCATGCTCAGCTAATGGCAAACATAGTCTTTGGTAGACCATGCAGAGACAGTGCATATCAGGATGCTTTTGCTAAGCGAGAAGCTGATTTGGTTTGCTTGTTTGTTTGTTTGTTTTTGAGAATACCTGTGGCTTGGGACCAGAAGGTGGGAATATTATTTCTGACTCCATTAATGTGCTGCTGTGTGATATGGGGCAAACCTCTGCGTGTGGCTCCACATCAAGGCTCTACCTCTACTCAATGGAGACAGAGAAGCCATTGTCCCATCCTAAGAGAAATCACCATCAAAAAGGGGAGAATTGCCCTGGATAGAGGCTGTCTGTTTATCTATATGTCCTGCAATGGGGATTTTGATTACTTTCTTAAGCTACATACCTTATTTTTAGATAGCTAGATGAATGTCCAACTGTATCTCTAGACCTCTTCCAGCAATGTTGTACCACAGATGGCTGGTGTGGAAGTGGTTGATAAAAGACTGTGTAGACACTGCAGAGACAATGCAGCAGAGGGTCTATGTTGAAACAACCAGACAAAGACCCTGGAAACTATTAGGAAAGATGTCTTTGGGGAGTAAAAGAAGGTATCTAAAATAAGAGATGATAAAGAGGATGGACACATCTCTTATTCTGAGTATTATAGAGAAGTCTAAGCCTTTTCCCAAATGACAGCAGCAATGGTAAAGTGAGAAAATAAATGCTGAGTTTATTCAAACCATAACTAATTTGTGGAACATACTGCTCCAGTATATCAAGACGACCATGAATTTAGGTCTTAAAGGAGGACTAGACCGCGCAGGAGGAGGGTGGGAGTTTCTTTAGGTTGGACAAGTGTAAGGGACAGAACCCATCTCAACTCCAACTGAGGATAAGGGAGGAACTTCTTTGGCTGGGAAATTCTTCTGCCTTGAGACTTCTCACGCTGCCGTTGAAAGCACCTGGATGGTGTAGCAATAGATGTAGGTATTGTTTTGGCACCAGTCACTCAGAGAATCTTTAGCCTGGCAAATTTTACATTCCTGAATTTTTAAAGGGTGAGCAAGAAAAGGGAGCACATTCACAAACCGATTGCATAGAAAGAAATCCTGCAGAATTAGCAGAAGGGGAAAAAGGAGTTACCATGACAACTACCTTCATCACCACCAACAACACTACCATCACTGACTGCAACATGTGGAAACACAGAGAAATGGAGTAATTTGAGGTACATGGCCCTGCCTGTGTCTGAGAGAGAGGGTGTCTACCTAGGAAAAGGACCAGAAGAGCTACCAGTGAACAAAATAGTCTTCCAAACCCAGCTCTGAGCAGCTTTTGGGAGGTGAAGTGAGGTGGAAAAGGTGGAATTGGGTCTGGTGAGGCATGGGGTATGTGTCCATGGGGCTCAACAGGGCAGTGAGGAGCTGTGCGTGTGCTTGTGTTGGTCTGGCCCAGAGGATATGGAGATCTCCCCAGGAAAACCTCCAAAAGGTGCATCATGCCAGATGGTCTAGTGGTCATCCTCCCTGTTCGTTGTCCCATGGAGTGTGTCTCAGCATTCATCCTGCACCCAGCACTGCAGTCTCAACTAGGTGCATAAGGAATAAAAATGCCCCAACTACCACCGTGGCCAAACAGCCACCCACTGATCACCCCCAGAGGGTCTGATGCTAAACTCTTGCCTTCTCTCTGGAAAGCTACTAGAAAGTACATAGCCTCAGTCTCTTAATGAGCATTATCCAAAGGGATTTCAATCAAAATAATTCCCAGGGGTTAATAAATATACAGCAGTACCTGCAGGGTTGAAGTAAATCATTTTCTGTGTATTGTTCGAGTGTCATTGTTTTACTGCCATATAAACATATATATTAAAGGGGGGAGAATCGGCAGCTGTAAGTAATACATAAAGGTTTGTATAAAAATGAATTATGCAAATATGATCTCTCTTTTCTTGTGAGTGCAATAATAAAAATGTAAAATAAATCTTAATAACATGTCTCTGACTTAAAATGCTAAGGGGTAAAAGGGGAAGGGGGGAGGGTCAATGCTGTTGTTTATTATTGAATTCGGTGCTGAATCCAACATGCCTAATGTTCTTGGAGAAATTGAAACATCTAATGTCAAATAAGATCTCCATAGTCTAATTCTTCATTCAGAGCCCTGGGGATAATGTATCCGACGTGACAATCCAATAAGCTTTCACATCTTCATCCATTTGTTTTCAGGGAGCCCTCACACCTCTGTTTAAAAAGTAAAAAATATCTTTAAAAAGTCATTATTTCTTACATTGTAATAAATTTCACTGGAGCAATAGGCGTAATTTAAAAAAGGGGAGGGATAAAAACGGGGAGAGAGACTGGATGATAGATTGTCTGCAGCTTTAATATACAGGATACAGACTATCATCTATCTATCTGTCTATCTACATATCTGTCCATCTGTCTATCCACCTATCCATCTTTATTATTGCCATGACTTCTATTCCATCTTGAATGGATGTTGTAGAACTGCGCCTTTGCTGGTGAAATTTCGCTTTATAGATCACTGCCTTTCTACAACTCTGAGGTTTTTCAGGGAGGCCTGAGACTAAATGAAAAGAAAAATGAGGCAGGCCAGCATCTTCTGCTGTGGACAGCACAATCCCACCATGGAGTTATCAAGAGATGATTGCTTTCTCTCTCTCTCTCTCTATGCATCGCTCAATTAGCCAGGAGCATGGTGGATACATCCCTTGGAGGGAACAATCCTGAAGCAGGAGGGGAGCAACAACCTGCCATAGGGTAAGAGGAAGGTGACAAAGCACTGGAGTTGCAGAGTCTCCTTCTCCAGAGATGTTCAAAACCTGCCTGGATGTGTTCCTGTCCAACCTGCTTTACGTGAACCTGCTTTGGCAGGGGGTTTGGACTAGATGATCTTCAAAGGGCCCTTCCAACCCCTACCATTCTGTGATTCTATGAAGGTAGTGAGGGAACGGTGCTGAACTGAGTTGAATGTCCACCAACCGAGTTTGGCATTAAAGGATATGCAGCAGGGTCTGGATGAGGCAAAGCTTTGGTGGAGGGGAGTGGGAAGCAGGACGCTAGTGTAGACACATCTGATAACAGTACTCTGGGATCTGCCCTGGGATCTGTCAGACACTTTGAACTTTCCCAGCTGGACATACGATGCAGAACATGCAGGCAGAAATGGTTTTGAGAAACTTGTAAAAACTCTTTTATTCTTTGATAAGGTATTGTGTCACATTTGGTGAAAGCCACATCACAGGGCACCAATGGCAGTCTGCAACCCCAGACAGGCATGCATGTTAATGACTGGTAAAAGCAGCAGAGATCTGAACAGGACCTGAGTCTCCCTTGGGGTGGCATTTGGGGGTGTCCCATGGAGCTGAGATCAACCCCATTTATCTATTTTCCTGCCATGAATTTTTACTACTGTTGTTGCTGTAATTTGCATTATGATCTGCCAGGTAGGAGTCGGACTGCAGGGTTCTGCTGCTGGCTTTATCTGCTTTTCCTGCTAATGGAGAAGATGGGAAATTAGAGGAGGACCTCTCATCTGCCATTGCCCTTTAAAGCTAAGAATATGGTCTGCTACCAGCACTGCCCCACATTAGCACATACACATCAAGGTAAACAGCAGTTGCTAGTTGCCTTTAGCCAACATGCAGATCAGTCTGTTCCTTGGCACATTAACAAAGTGTTAATTGTTCCTTTCAGATGTATTTTTCCTGCCAAATGCAGGAGTGATCCTGACACTGCCTTGCATCCTAGGCTTTGGGGCTTAGGTCAGATTCGAATGGCGTTGTGAAACAATGAACTAGCACTAGCCTTTCATTTGGCAACCCAAAGCTATTCAAAGCTCCAGGGTGCAGGGGTGTTGTAGCAAGCTTTGAAACAGAGGTGAAGCTTACCGAGAACTTTAATAAAAAATGAAGAAGTTGAGAATGAACCTGTGGCCCCTGGTCTGGAGTGGATCTAGCCAGGGGTTTCAAATGGAGGCTTTGGACAAATTGGAAAGAAAAGCTAGTTTGTATAAACCTAGGCGGAATACGACAATATTTTCAGTAGACCTCATTTGCAGTAGGAATGGGGGCAAATTCCAGACTTTCTGAGGAGTCCTGAGGCTCAGTCCAGGGCAAATCTGTGGTCAGGATCGATCCAGGGTTAAAGTTCAAAGCAGCCCAACTTTCACAGGGAAACCAAGATTGCTTTCTCAGGCCTTGGACAGGGTTTCAAATGGGCCCAGAGCATCACATGTTCCATATAACACACCAAGTTTGTGATTATTCATGTTTAGAGATCAGTCCTGCAGTTTGCAGAAGACTAAGTAATGGAACTGTTACTGTGGAACATGATCACTATGTGACTTTCCCAAAGCTGGGTATCTGCCTCTGTGGGGAGAGGTGGACAGCGAGGGGCCCTTTGGAAGACCACATGGGCTGAAGGTGAGGTTGGGAAGAAGGGACAGTGTTTCTTTAGTTGCTAGTGATAAATTCAGTGCACATCTACCATGCTGGACTCTTCAGTTTTCTACAAGCAACCGACGTACGTCCCTTTGGTACTGTCACGTCATGTGGTCTCTAAACACACATGAAAACCATGGTAGAAAAAGGTAACCAAAGACAACACGCCAAAGTCAATGGAGAAGTTGTGTCCTCATCCATTCTCCCAGAGGGGAGAGGGTCTGAATCTGTCGTCATCTTGGGTGATGCTTAAGGGAAACACTTTCTGCCTCCAAGAGAATAAGAGCAAGTTGATTTCCCTAAGACAGCTTTTGCCATGAGATTTTGGGGGTTTGTGTTTGTTTGTTTGTTTTATGGTTTTTTTTTCTTTTCCTTGGGAGAATGGGAAATCCCAGCTTGAACTATCTTACAAAATTTTGTTTATTGTTGAGCAACCCAGCATATACCAGTGTTTTACAAAACCAGCGCAGATGTATCATTGAGGTGTCTGTCTCAGCAGAGTTCTCCTTCAGATCAGGTGCTGTTAGACTGTTTTTCTGAAGTGGGAAGGGTGAGCATTAGAGCTTTGGCTGCCCACTCTCACAGCAGCTTGTCAGGTCCCCAGCATGATATGCACAAGCTGAGCCCACCCATAACGTGAGAATAACTCCCCTTAGGATTGTTTGTCAAGAAAGTCCAAGCAACTTAAAATTTTCTGTTTACACATGTGTTTTTTGCCGCTTCATGTGAGCTGTGTATTTTACAGTTGATTGCCAGCCTGGAGGAATGGGAGAGGAAGATGGCAGGGAAATAGCTATGTAGACTTAAAACAAACCAAAGCTTTTCTAGACCAGAATGACAGCCTGCACACTGACTGCCAAGGCAGGGCCAGCAGTTGGCATAGGCAAAGCTCAGCAGTTGCCCTGTGCAATCCCATTGATGAGGATAACAAAAACTGATGGAGTTCCACTGAATGGTGGAGCAGCTTCTTTGTACATTGCCATCCCCAGGAGCCCAGGTGCAAACAAGGGGTTTGGCCTCAGGAACAGGCCTCCTGACTTGTATGCCCCACCTTGCACTTTGCCTGCAGGGTTTCTTCCTAATAATTCCTAAAAATGCTCTGCAATATCAGCTCCATCACCGGAGGGCAATGAAGGACTCTGAGGGCTGGAAGTATTCCCACTGTTTCAGTGGGGCCAAGCATATGTTTCAGCGATGGCAGAGGGAGTTGAGGCTGCCGAGGAGTGGGACCTCATGTGCAAGCTGCAGGGCTTAATATTTAGGGCTGGGGACCCTTCTGCTACAAGTGTCTTGAAGTGCCACTGGAAGAACACTGCTGGAAAGACCCATGTGCCACAAGACCCTGCATGAGTGAAGGAGCTCTGAGGATGCCTTGAGCCAGTTAAAGCAGTTGCTCTTTAACTTTTGTCTGTTTTCCTTTTCCTCCTTGCCTTCAGCTTCTCTAATTTGCCTTTTGTTTAAATCCTGAGGTGTGAAACTAGGTTATTTGTGCACAGTCTGAACTTGGCTGATGCTACCATTTTCCAACCCCAATAAAAATTGCAATGCAATGGGACCTGGATATTTTGGGGGTATTCTTCTATAGACCAGGAATTTCTGTGTTGTCCCTGCAGACAGTTCACTGATTCATGAAATGTCTTCTTTGTCCTAGACAACCAGGGCTGGTCCCTGGAAGAAAGAGGAATTTCCCCTCACTGGCATTGCACATAGAGAAAGGCAATGAGAGAAAGAACCAAGATACAGACTCACTGAAAGGGGAAATAATTTTCAGGCTAAGAAAACATTTCAGCTTTGCAATGCACATTCATATATATGTATGGGCTTCCATCATTTGCACATAATTTAGCAAAACCAAGAGTGAAATCCAGTGGAAAGATTCAAACATGTAAAAGAGCCATAATTTTCCTCTGAATTGTGACTGAATGGTTATTATTTGCTTAGGAAGATATTTTTTTCTTTCTTCTTTTTTTTTTTGTTTTTTTTTCTTCCTTCTCCTTTAACATCTCATTAATGTTAATGCAACCCCAGCTCGATAAAAATGGGAAGATAGGGCAATAGCAGTTTAGCAAATTTGTTTTGTGAAAGTAATATCTTTGGTCTGTGTAAATGGTATTCATTCCGAGAGGACAGCTGTGCAAAATGAGCATCTCCGGGCCCCATTAACCCAAAGTGAGAGGATCTGGGCAGGGATGATCTATGAGAGATGAAGAAGGCTTTTGACTTTGTTTCTTGCTTCCATGGGGAAGGCTGAAAGGTAGGTGCCAGCCTGCTGAAACCGTCAGAGGGGAAATGAAGCTGGAGAGAGGGAGGGCAATGCTGCTGTTGGGGACACAGGGCAAGAGGGACTATAGGGCTTTAAAAGTGTTTAAAGGTTAATTTTGCACTGTGTCTGGCTGTTTGGTCCAGTGTGTCCTAGGGCCAGCTGAGGAATGGCTATTTCTGTGGTCCCAGGACAAGCTACATGTACCTTACAAGAGACTGGATTGCTGAGTGTCTTGGTCCCTACTGGATGAAAATCAGTGCAAAGAGCATTGTGGCTCCTGTTTGGGTCACTTTCTTTTGCTTCCTTTTCATAGAAATCCTGTGTGGGGTAGAGAAGACTATAATGTGTAGTCAATGTATTCAGACCTGGATGCAACTAAATCTGAGCAGTCAGGCTTGTTCCCCAATGTACTAAATGGGAATTGGATGATGCCCTGTAGGAACCTCCATCTTTACTTTTCATGGGCTGGCAATCTCCAACTAGCTGAATCCCAGCTGACATCTGGCTTGCAGCTCTCCAGTGTGTATCTGCTTATCTTCTAGGTCTGAGTGTGTTTCAAGTCGTAGAGCTCACCTTTCTGTGGATTCAAGTGGCTCAGAAAGGTTATTTGTGCGTACAGGAAGGTCAGGAGAGCATACAATTCAAGAAAGTTCAGGATTTCCTGCCTAGAACTTCAGGTTAAATCTCATCTGCCACACCAAATCCAGCATGACCAAGCTTTCTAGAGGCAAAAGATGAATGGGTTCTTTTCCCTCCTTTTCTCCCTGCAAAAATACAAGCTTATTCTAGCTATCCAGACTTTACGTACTCATAGTGGAGAGAGAGAAAGACCTCCCAAGAGTGATTCATCCATCCCTAGTAGCAAGCCCTGCTTTCCCCCTCCCTGAGTTGCCAGCCTGCCTTGATTTACAGCTGTGAAGGATATTCAAGCTAGTGACATGGTATTGAACCCATTTAACTTCATATGTCTCTGGTGCAGATGCCTCTGTCTAAATTAGCCTCTCCCTTGTCTACTTTTACAGTCAATGGAAAGAGATGGATACCCAGACGTCCAATTTGTCTTCACAATCTAAGAATCACAGAATACTTCAGGATGTAAAAGATCTTGGAAGGTCTCTAGTCCAACCCTGTCCACCCCCCCAAATGCATGGCCAATTAGATCCAGTTCCCTAAGGTGTCACCCAGTCAAGTTCAAAACACACCCATGGTTGCAGAGCCTGCAGAGTCTTTGGGCACCTGCCCTGATTTTAGTCATCAGCCTTTAGACAAAAAGAACTGTGTGCACTGCTGACTTTGTCTTTGAAGTAGTTGTAATATCAGCCTTTTTGTTTTTGCCAAGAAAGGTTGACCAGATGACCCTTGATGTCCCTTCCAACTTGGTATTCTATGATTCTATGATTCTTTGGTGACTTGATTTGATGGAGGTGTCTTTGCTATGGAGGTGGGATTCAGTTCAGATTTAGATGCCACAATATCCACAGTTCAGATGTGAGCTGAGTGTCTAATCTCTCCTCATAGCCAGTGTAGATTTAGCCAACACAGTCATTGCAGGTTCACTAACCAAAGCAAGCATCTACTTTAAAGTAAGGTGGATAGTTCCATGAACTCCTCTGGCAGTTCAATGTGCCTGAAGATTTTCAACCGACTAGGATGGAGCTGGTAGATATGAAACAGGACTTTAAGGTCTTTATCCTTCTGCAATGGCAACTGGAGGCCAGGTGGCATATGCCTCAGTATCTAAAATGACGAAAAGACCCCTACATTTACCCAGCTGAATCTCATCTCTGATGACTAAGCATCCTGGGATTGATAGAGTTGTCTTCATGTGGGCATACAGTGCTATGTGAGGTGACACAGGTCATGGGAGACATCCATGCAGGGCTGGTTGGTACAAGACATCCATGCCCTTCCGAGTGTCAGACAGGATAACTCAGTTACTCTGGGACACAATACCTGTGACAGGGAAGCTGAACAGACTGTTAAAACATGAATAAATTATTTCTTTTCTACTATATAAGAGGAACTGAAATGGTCCAGAGGTGCATACAGTGGAAACCCCGTTCCATAAATTCTCTTATGTCTTTGCAACATTGACAGATAGAGGACTCCATGTGGTTTTTCCTCTTTTTCCATTCTTAACGGTATCCATCAGGACTACACCATCATCTTACTGTGTCAGTATCGCATCCAGCTCTTCCTTCTACTTCTGAGGGAAGTTGGTTACCCTTTTCTTTAGTAAAAGAAAAAACAGGAATGAAAAGTAACAATTATCTTTTTCAATCAACATACATATGAAAGGTCTCTAATAATAATAGCACTTAGCACTCTTGAGCTCCAAAGTGCTTTTCAGACATTAACTAATGAATTGCGGAATCAGGGAGGAAAGGCTTGAAGCTCATCCATCTTGAGCTTTCCAACTGTCATGGGATTCAGACTAAGGCCACTGCAACTACAGGAACAGGAGAAGACAGAGATCTCTGTTGTTGAAGATAAGGACTTATCAATAATCCTGGGGTCTTTGAATCCTGTTATGAATCCTGTTTGGATTTCAGGAACTCTCTATTCATCATTTTATTCTACAGGAAATGAAAGACTGACTCCACAAGTAGCAGAATTCATGTGAAAACTGTCAAATGTCCCATCTAGTGCGTGTCTGAATATACTGTTATGTCTGTCTCTCAGGGTCTCATACTGCTGCTTATAACTGTGACTATAACTGGATGCCGTTATGACATTAATTTGCACTCCTGACTTGAGTCAGCCTCGTTGAGTGTCACTGTTGATGAAGTCATGAAGAGAAAGAAGAGGGATCACTGATTCAACACAGATTCAAGTGTTATATATTTGTCAGTGACATGGTCTCCAACCACTAAAAAAGACCCTACAGTTCCAGGACAGAGGCATTGTGCAAGAGGAGGGTGGGGTAGGATTACACAGGAGAAATTACAATCCGCATAGACAAAGGCTAATACAGAGAGACTTCGCCCAGCAAGGGACTTCCTCAGTCATTAAAATTAGGGCTGCAAAGAGGTTGAGAGATAACAAGGCAGGGTCATTTCCACCTAATTAGTTCCTGACAGATGTCTTTAGCCTTTCAAGGCTGGCAGCTCTACCCACTGCCATCACCTCCCAGCCAATCTCTGTAAACACACTGATATCTGAGAAGACAGCTTCTTATTCTGAACTATCCTTGCTGTTCTTGAAAACAACTGTTTCTTCCCTTATCCACTACTGACAAGGGAGCAAGATTTTTTCCCTTCAAATCTGAAACTGGTTTCTCAGGAGAGCAGACTTTTACCAGCTCCCACCCTCATCTCGTCTCCCATCTTGTCTCATTTTTCGGAGCGCTTCTCCTCGATGGCATGTTTCCCAAACCTCTGCACCTCTGCTCATATTAAAAATTTGTGTCAGCAACAGGAAGAAACTCAGTTTTTCTGCCTTTAAATTCTCAATCTTTCTGACCCCTTAGTTTTGGCCTTCTGTTTTAATGTCATGGAAAGAGAGGAGCTTGAGACACTATAAACACTCTTTCTATTTCCATACCTAGGTAGCTATGATATTTATTGTTCAAAAGAGAAGGAAAAAAGAAACAGGGAAGGGAAAGGAGAAAGGAAATAGGGGAAAGAAAAGGAAACATCACATCTTTAAATGACTGCTTTAAGAATGTAATTTCCCCATGGATGGATATTTTACAAGGACTAGACCCAAAGTCTAGCCACAAAGTCTGTTCAAGAGGAGGAAGCAGGCAGAAAACCCCATTTTCAACATTCACATGGTTTTGCATTTCATAGTCAATGGAAAACAATAAAACTAGAGCAGGACTAACAAGGTTGTCTTGATTTTTGTGGGGAAATATTGAAGGTGTGAGGGAAAATCTAAAGCAAAGTCTAACTGTTAACTCTGTCATAGACAAGGGAAATTTGGCACTCATGGAAGATGGAAACGGGAAAAGAACGGACTAAGCCCTTTCAGGAGTAAAGGAAAGAAGGGAAGAAAACCCGCTTTTGCAGCTGATGAGGATAAAGCTGAAAAATGATAAACCCTTTAAAACAGCCTTTAGTTCACAGCATAATTGGATTTCATGTTTTGGCAGCAAGATGTGATTATTCCCTCCTAAATAAAACATTCGTCCTGTGAATGATGACCGTGTAGAATTACCATGGCTAAGGAGTTTAGTGAGGAAGATGCTTTGCTCATCTCCCATTTCATTCACACCAGGATCTCAAAGCATTCTGCATGTGGTAATTGTAAAGTTCTCCAATATTTCTGATGTCTGTTCTGCCATTGACACTTTGCTGGTAGGGGGAATAGGAAACATCCTTTACCAATATCCTGAAGTTTGCATAATGAATCAGAGAGCCCTGTACCTTTAAATGCTGCCCAGACCTTCCATCATGACTGTAGTGCATGCTGCTGAAATCCTCATCTTGCTGTGATTGAAGACCAGGTCACCACTCCCGAAAACAGATTATTATGAAAAAAGTGCCAGATGTGTTCATATTTCAGCACTGGTGTTCCTGCCTCCAAAGTGACTTCAATAATCTATAGTTAATGAGAAATTCAACTGTATTAGAATAATTCGTTTCAAGGATATTGCCTTTTACTGAGCTCGTTTCTAGCCTTCGCTGCTTCTACAGGTCCTATGAAGAGGAACGCAGCAGGGCAAGGAGATTTCCCACTAGACCCAGTGTACACAGGTCATTATTTTATGTCACCTCTTTAGTTTCTTTCTTGACTCCACAATTCAGAGCTTGCAATGCCTGTAAGTTATTGGCCACTGCTCACTCATGCTGGATGCCCTGTGGAAGAAATTACACATTGTTGCTATTGCCATCACCTTTTCCCTTTTCGTATTCTCTTGTTGGCCTCTCTCTGACAAATCACCCTGAGATTCTGCTGGATTGATTCCAAATACTGGCATTCATAGACAAGTGGAAAGATAAGGAAATGTACTTTCTGAACTCAATCATAAACATTATCTCAAACACGAACAACACTAGGAAACTGGCCAAGATGTGGTATGGTCAGAGTTATGCTCCAACACAGAGAGAGCAGCAATTGTTAAGCACCACAATAATCCGAAAAAGTCCAATTCTTGGCCAAAATTATGCATTATTTTTTTGCAAAATGTGCATGGAAACCACACAAAACTGTGTATGACACTGGAGAGCCCTGATGACATAGTCCCTTGTGAAATTCTAAAGGGACTAAGGAAAAGAAAACTAGCACTTAAATACCTACCAGGATGGGCTTGGATGTGTTAAGCATATTAGACTCTTCTGATCCTATGGTTGACCTAGAGTCCAGAGATGATTATTTAGCTTGCTCAGCCAGAAAAAGGAGACAATTTTACAGGCTGGGAAACTGATGCAATGTCTGTCCTGTTTGCCGTGGATTCTGCCACAGTCCTAGTGAACAGGTGGAGTTTTCCCTGCTGGGAATTGGGTCTGTGTCGGTCCTCTGCTCTGTCAGTCTCTGCAGCCAAGTCTCCACAGTATAACCAAGACTGTTACACCATTCCTCCTTGCCTGTGTAAAACACACCGTTCTTAAACTTACTTGTCAGTGTCCTCCCTCAAAATCCTCCTTTTCAGCTACGGTGACCACTTTTCCCAGCGAGGGTTTTGGCAGTTCAGGTCAGAAAGTGATGTATCATGGAGGGGAAGAGCTGCAATATTTCAGAAAGTCCGTAGTCCTGTTCCTGAACCCAAACAATCCACCCTGTAGCTGCAGCAGCAACTTCATCAAGAGCAAGATGTTAAATAATAGCTTAAAGCAGAAAATGTGAATACAGAGGGAGAAACACACGCATGCAGAGTATAAAGCACTGAGATAAAATGAGGGTAGTATAAAACCTTAAGATACACAGGAACAAACTTGAACTGTGGTGCTCATTGTCTAAATGAGAAAAAAAAAAAACTACAGGAAAGCTAGAAATAAAAGAATAGCTCAGTAATTGAAATTTCAGGAGAACACAAAGAAGCAGGCTGTAATTTACCGTAGGTAAACATCCTCTCTCCTCTTACAAATCACCCCTGTGACACACATCTTGTAATCTTTATGGGTAGAAGCCTAGCAGTGAGAATATACGGCTGTGTGAGAGTGAGAAATCTCAACACTTGTTTTTTCTCCCAGTCTTAAGCGCTGCTATAGGATGGATGGGGAGAAGTGGGGAGAGCTGGTCTTTGGATTTCAGTACCCTGAAGTCGAAGCGTTGAGCTGCAGAGGGAAGGTAAGTGACGGACTTGAGTGTCAACCAGTGGCAGTGGGACGCTCAGAAGGGGAGGCTCTTCTGTGCATTTGCACCTGTAGTACACGGCAAAAGCTATGTCTGTCTTGGTGGTGATTTGCACGGTTGTTTGAAGTGTGTCAGGTAAGGGCTGGAGGAGAAAGGAAAAGCTGAGTGCCTTTTCTAGTGAGTCTGAACTAGTGGCCCCAGAAAGGAAACTTCAGGGGAAGATGCTCCAGGCAAACCTGACTCTCAGTCTTGCAGCTGAAAGCGAGCTCCTCCTGGCCTCAGCACAAGGACTTCTCCTGTTTTCTGGGACCATGTTGACACAGGTGATGGGGTCATGCATTTGTTTTTTTGCCAGGGGCTTGAAGACTGCAAATCACTCATGTTTTTCTGTGGGAAATAGGTTGCAACCTTCACAACCAGCCCAGGGAAAAATCCAGGCAGTTGAGCAACTTCAGCATTGGCTTTAAGTTTTAGGGATGTTTTGGTCCTGACTGTTTCTTCAAAAAAAAAAAAAAAAATAAAAAAATTGGTTTTGGTCTCATTTTTAGAACTGCCCCTGAAAAGGAATTTTTGGGACAGCCAAAATGATTAAGTGAAGTGCTTTGAGTGTTACCCACATTTATTTTCTGTGCCATAAGAGCTTGCTGTATAGAAGGTAGAGCTGAGCAGCTGTGTGCTCATGAGAGCTGGGTCTGGATGGGAGTCTGCAAGGATGTCCAGGTGCAAGGCCAAGTACACTCATAAGCATTTCTAGAGATAGGGGCTGAAAGCACCAGGAGTGCTGTGAGGGACTGGGGAAAAAAAAAAACCAAACCAACCCAAACAACTTTTCTTGCAGTTTCTGCTGGGATGAGGGTTGGCTAGTGAGCTAGGTGCTGATGAAGAACAAAACAAAGAGTTTGAAAGAGGCAAATATGGAAAATAAATCTCACTGTTCCCTTTTCATAGGTGGGGAATGAAGATGCGAAACATCCTCTGTATCCCAAACTAGCTTCTTCCCAGTCCTTCTCCTCACTCTTGGTTTGTCTTCAGGTAGCTGCTTCTTTTGTGAAATAGCCATCAGTCCTGAAAGCAATGGTGATCCTCCAGGCTTTCTGAAGAACAAGCTACAAGCCTTGAGAGAAGCAGTTTTGGCTCTTGGGGAGGTACCACCACTACTTCTTTCTTGCCAGAGCTTCTCCTGCCTCCGCTTCTCCCTTTCTCCCTCAAGTATTTGAAACCTGTCTTTGACTTGGACAAGATTCAGCCAGTTCTCAAGGACCAGGAGTGGTCCTACCCATTTTTTGGGTTTGGTCTCAGGATTCACAGCATTTCCCAGTGAGTTTCCAGTCTCACGTTCCAGTTTGTTTCCCCATTTGACTGTCAAGAGATGCATAAGACCAGGCTCAGAAATGTCCCTACCACTGTTTGCTGCTGCTGTGGATCAGCTGCTCCAAGCACGTCCTCCTCTCCTTCCCAGGACACTGGAAAAGGGCAGGGTGGCCTTTGTGTACCTCACTCATGCTTCCTTACAGCAAAAAAAAGTCTTTTCCTCTTCTTCCTCCTCAGTCCAGCAAGGTCGTGCACAGACACTCTGCAGATTTCCCACATCACCAGCTCTTTATCCTTTGTACCGAGAGGACAGATGATTTGATCAGGAAAGCTATTTTCCTGCAATGTAGATTATAATGGAAATCTGGAGAACAGCCCTGACTCCGAGTCCGCAGCTTTATCCTCTTAAAAGCACAAGCCAATTAACCTCAGCCTGCAGGGAAAGAGCCCCCCCTGGTAGCAGCTGGGTCTTGGAAAATGAGACATAGGGGATTTAAAATCACAGGGCTCTGAAACTCCAGCCCAAGCCCATAGCACTGCCCATGCCTGCACAAACTTCCACAGTGGTGCCACAGCCTTGGAGATGGGGCTGCGTGCTCAGCATCTGGTCTGGCTGTCAGAAGCCCTGCAGCAGTGGGGTCCATGCAGGGGTCTCTGAAGCTCCTCCAGATGTTGCTCCATTGCCCTCAGGCTGCTGTGGGGCTTGAAGGGTCAGGCTCCGGGGCTGGACTTCCTGGGGAAAGGGATATAATTTATGTGGAGGTAGTTTGTGAAGGATGGTGTCAAGAGCTCTCTCAACTGGAGATGTTCATAGATGATAAAAAACAGCCCAAGGCCTAGGGTCAATGGAGAAATCACAGTAACAACGTTCTCACAATGGGAGCTGTAAAGCACAAAGACTAATTAGATCCTAAGGGTTATACCACGAGGAGGCAAGTCATCTCATACTGAAGTAGAAAAGATGCTTGGTTCCTGGAAACATCTGTTTCTCTCCCATTTTAGGCACCTGAACTGGTGCTGACGAGGTGAGCCAAATCTGGCTGTCATTGATACTTCTTTCAGACAGGGAACATGTCTCTTGAATCGCAGAGACAGGGCTTTTTCCTCATCTCTGCTGGTTTTCCCCACCTGAATGTTCTCTGCTTATCCCGCAAAACTCCTCTGCCATCTGATGTGCCACCCTGGCACCAACTGTTTCCTTGTGAGCTGGAGGGAAATGCAAGCACACATAAAACACATAAAATATCCTCTCATCAGACACCTCTCCCGAAGTCACGCTAACTACCTGTCTTTGCAATAGTCTGTGTTCCTTTAATGACAACAGCTCTTGTTTGAGATGTTAACATCTCCAGACATTTGACAAGCAGCTGAGAAAATGTCAACACCCTTCTAAAGGAAGTGTGGGATTTAAGTGAATTGTGCACCGACTAGGAAATTGCAGTTGACTCTGGGCTGAGACTCCCTGGTTCCTAACAGCTGAACTAACGCCAGCATTTTAGTCCAGGCAGCAAAACTACTGTACCCAAGAGGTTAAGGGATGGACATATAAATGTCCCTGCCCCGCTCCTTCTAAGTCACAACCTGTGAGGGTTTTTAATGATGGGGGAGATGATTTGGTGTTAGAGCACTATTCTGGAACAATCAGAGAAATACATTTGATACTCTGACTGTCACAGACTCCCTGAATAGCCCTGGATAGGGCTTTTCGTGTCTGCTGGCCTTAGACCCCACCCAAAAATTCCTTGCAAAGGTTTTCTTGGCCAGTTCTGCTCAGGAACCTATTGTACCTGCACTAAGAGTAGTCCCCTGAATAGCACACCAAAGGATTGCTTCAGCACAGCCTCAGTGGAAACAAATCCTCCCTATTGCATGCAGTATCTCTCAAAATACAATATTTTCCATTGGTTCCAAATACTCTACCAGGCCTTTGCTGTGAGCTCCTAGAGCTTCCAGGCACACAGCCCACATTGCTGTGGTCATTTCCCTATGACCACCGATTTGCCATCTATGTGGAATACGTGGGCTGGGGTTCGTTTTTCTATAGCTTGGAAATCAACGCTCCAGGCATCTTCCTCCAAGACAGCTTTCTTCATCCCTTTTTAGGGAGGAAAAAACTTTATTGTGGAGCAATCCATCTCATCTGGAAATAGATACATGAAAAAGATGAGATGAACAGCTCCTGGACAATGCCTGTTTCTCTCCTTTAATAAGTCCTACAGAGAAATAGCTCTGATAAATCTCACCGGTTGCAACTAGCATCTATACGGGAAAGATGTATATGATCACAGGGCATTGAACAAGGTTTACTGAGTCACAGAGCTCTGTTTCTGCATATTAGTGATATCTAGTATGAGATGGACTCAAGTAATTGTTGGGGTTTAACCCCAGAGAGCAACTAGGACCACTCAGCCGCTTGCCCACTTCCCCAACCCCCCAGTAGGGTAGGGAGAAGAGGAAGAAAAGGAGGGGAAAGGAAAAGAAATAATAATGGTAAAAGAATATACAGAATAAAGTGATATAACACAAGTTGCTCTCACCACCCAAGGACTGGTTGCCCAGCGCATCCCGAGCAGTGATTGTGGATCTCTGCCTCCCAAACAACCCCATTTATATACTGAGCATGACGTCTATGGTATGGAATATCCTCCTGGCCATCTTGTCCTACCTATGCTCCCTCTCAGCTCCTAGGGGAAGCTGAAAAAGCCCTTGACTAATATAAACATTAGCTAGCAACAGCCAAAATGCTATGTATTACCAACATTCTTCAGCATTCTTTGTATACCAAATCCAAAACACAGCAGCTACTAGAAAGAAAATTAACACCATCCAGGCTGAAACCAGGACCGTAATGACTTTTCCATGCAAGTTTTAGGGTTGCAATCACGAGGAGCGCACAAGGAGGATTGCTTCCTTCTTGCCCTTCTTCATTCTTCATTAAGCGCTATTACTATTTTTAATGCAGAGCACAACAGACTGGTGGAACTCGCTGCTGCAGGATATTAGAGTTTACTGTGCCTTTAAGAGGTAGTTGCATTGAAGGTGTGTGTTATTAAGCCATAAGCGCAAGCCAACTGTTGCTATTACGGGTTTAAAGTTTACTGAAGCTCATTACATCAAGACTAACGTTAGAAAACATTTGTGAATGACAAAGACAGGAAGTGTTGGAACAGACTGTCCACTGCGGGGTGTGGAGTCTCCGTCCCTGAAGGGCTGCAAGAAAAGCTCCAGAAAACATGTCACAGCACCAGTTTGGATGTCCCTCAAGCTGCCAGGAGCAGGGGGAGGCTTAAATGATTGCTCAGGACCCTTCTCTGTTCTAATTTCTGGCAGTATTGAAGTCAACCTTCATTGTCTTTAAGGAAAAAAAAAAAGAGCCACGGGATGTAATTGTAGAATAGCATAGGTTGGAAGGGACCTCTAGAGGTGCCTAGTTCAACCTCCACCTCAAAGCAGGGCCAACCTCAATGCTGGACTAGGCAACCAGACACCTTGTGCATATGAGTTTTAAAGATTTCCCACAGCACCTGTGTGGGCCCCAGTCCTGGTATTTGGGCAAATTGTGAAGATTTTGTCCTTATCTCCAGCTGGAACTTCCCTCATTACAACCTGTGGATGCTACCTCTTGCCATTTGTCTCTACATCTTTGGGGACAGTCCAACTCTGCCTTTTCTGTCACCGGCCTAGGTCGTAATTCGAAAGCAAATACATCTCTAGGCAGAGCAAATCCAGGACCCTCAATGTTTCCTTCATAAGGCACATCCTCTAGCTCACTAATGGATTATTTCATCTGTCACCCCATGTAAAGGGGGCAGGGAGTTTCACCCAGCTCTCCCAGTCCCTTGACTTATGTTGGGATAGTGCCTACCTTCCCAGGTGCCAAGGTGAGACCTGGTTACAGCAAAGCTGGTGATTTCCCTTGGGAAGTGACCTAATGTTGCAACACCTTGTCCTCAGGCTTCACTGGGCTGGGCTTCAGCTGGGGTCAGGAAGAAGATGTAATACACCATTACATACAGATGGGAGGTGATAGTACCTGCCCTTGCACTTTCTGTTGGTGTTACCATCAGAGGCAAAACACCAGCATCAGCCTCCATGCAGGCACCCTTCCCAGAGCTTCTAACTCTCCACCATGCAGGAGCAACGGGTGTCCCAAAACCCAGATACTTCATTGCTGTGTTTACTGCGGTCTCCATCCCTCCCTCCAGTTGCTAAGCGATATCTCTGCTCTCCAAAGTCACTGATACAGACCCTTGGCTGCTGCATTTCGCTATTCAATTTGCAATTTAAATTCTCTGACAGGCAGAAGCAACCAAGCTGTTCACTTAAGATTGCAAGAAGTTATATTGAAATCCAGGAAATCGCCAATGCCTCAAGCTCTTCATAAATTTCACTTTGATAATAATAGAGACAGAGGTGGGAAGAGGGAAGGAGAGAGAGGAGGGAAGGAAAGAGATAGGTGCTCGTGTTGGGGAGGAAAGATGGAGCAGAGATCAGGGCGAACAACCACAGGGGAGGAGTTCCCCCTTTATTTCTGTTGGTTGTTGCATTCTCTGACCTGGTGCTTCTGCTTGGGCTGGATAAATCCTTTCAGTAAAGTTAAATGCCCACTTTCATCTCTTTTTCACTCCTGCTCTCCTTTATTAGGGCTTCCTGGAGACAGAGGTAGGAACTCTGTGTTATCTTTTCCTTTCCTAAACCACCCAGTGAACAATCAGGCAGGAAGGACTGCAGAGAGGTGTCCCACCACAGGGTGTTCAGGTCCCAGATAGCCACTGCCTGTGGCTCTCCTGGCCATCCTGTAGGGCCCGTAACTGCTGCCAGGGACGCGGTCCAAGCCTGAATTGTGGCCACGCAGAGAGAGGGTTGTGTTTTGTTACTAATTATCTGGGTCCTCCTAGCAAGTGTGGGATTTGTCCTGCCTGGGGAGGAGAGCAGCATCCCTGAATCAGAGAGAAGTGTGCATGAATTACTGGGAATGAGGGGCTCCGGAGAGCGCTGGGAAAGGGACAGGGATCTTCAGTGCTGGGGGAACAGGAAGCTGCACAGGAGCAGGAGTCAGGGTGCTGATGCAGGGAGAGGTTGGGGGCCCTCCAAAGCCAGCCCTCCCCTTTCAATCTCATAAATAGACATTTCCCTGCAATGAAATCCTCTCCGAGGGCTCGGAGCCGTTGGTTTTCAGGCCAGTAGAGGGAACCCTCCACCGCAGTTATCCCAAAACCCGCGACTGCAGGGAGTGAGGGACAGCAGGACTGGGCGGGGGGATGGACTTGCAAGCAGCCACTGGCCTGGCTGGCTGCAAGCAGATCCCTGCCTGCTAAATGGCAGATCAAAGTGGTCAGTCCTCCTCTTTCTCTCCAGGCTGTCAATGCCAGATCCAAGCAATCCCACCTGGTAAAGGGGAGCAGCTCCACAGATCCCTTAAATGCTTTGTAGACATCAGCTCCCCTTTGGTAATGCAAGAGAGCAGCTGTGCACTGGCCAATCCTTGCCTCATCAGCAGGATGACTGAAAGCCCTCCTGAAGGTGACAGGACGAGGGGTAACGGTTTTGAACTGAAAGAAGAGAGATTTAGATTAGATATCAAGAAGAAATTCTTTACTGTGAGGGTGGTGAGACACTGGAACAGGTTGCCCAGAGAAGTCATGGATGCTCCTTCCCTGGAAGTGTTCAAGGCCAGGTTGGACGGGGCATTAGTAACCTGGTCTAGTGAAAGGTGTCCCTGCCTAGGGCAGGGGTTTGGAATAAGATGATCTTTAAGGTCCCTTCCAACCCAAACCCTTCTATGATTCTGTGATTCCTGCATTGGAGGGAAACTATGGGTCAGAGAGGGGTAGGGACAACCCCTAAGGCCGTCAGCAACAGAAACCGGGCAGCCAAAGCCCTTTCATAGCCAAGAACCTCTGGCTGAGAGAGTCTAATGCAATGACTCTCGCTGGAAATAAATGTCAGAGACTCATGTCTCTCTGTAGGGACAGGAGCATGCCACAGGTGACATCCAGCATGAGCATGTCAACAGCTTACAAGAAGCTGGTGTGAGCATTACCCTTTCCCCCTTCACTGTGTATTTCTCCAGCCTCGTGTCCTTTGTATGAGGCACAGGACAGGGTTTGACCAGATCAATACAAGAAGGTCTCAGAAGTTTCTCATCAAGACTGTTACCTTGGCAAAGGCCACCAGTTACACTCAGGGAAAGGAGACATCTCTGAAAGAGCTTGGTAGAGCTTTTTTTTTCACCTTCAGCCTCCAAAGTTCCCTGTTCTCCGAACCTTTCCCCACAGTCTCCAGCCAAAGTTCCAGGGGGTCTGCCCTCTGATTTGTCATCTGTGACAATATGAGACAACCTCCGAATTCTAGGCTGCTTTACCTCCATTGACCCTGCTTCAGGGAGGTTTTGTCTAATGCCTTTCAGGAGACAGTTCTCCTCTTTTGCCAGGGACTAGGTGATACCAGACTACAGACTGAATATGATGGGCAGCAAACACTGCTCACCCTCATGTACCCTTGGTTTCTAAGCGCTCCATAGAGTATCTTGGCATTTTTCCATCTTGAACACTTCATGTCAGTGAGTTGCTCCAGTACCCTCAGGGCTGTGTTAAATATCAGACAAGATTAAACTGGAAACAGCAGGGTGGTCAGAAGCATGCCCCTGCAAAGCAAAGGCTTCCATTCGTAACTGCAATATTGGAAATATAATAAAGGTTCCAAAAGAAAAAAAAGTTCTCATCCAAAGGAAGCTCATTTCTGCTTCCTCTTCTAGCACTCTTTTGGGATTATGACTACCTTGTTTTCAAAAGGATTTTCAAAATGAGGATTTTGTGTTGCTGGTAGCACAGTGGGATGCTGGGCCAAGCTCCTAAGGCTCTTCTCCTTCTCACAGCTCAGAGTCGGAACTTAACATTGACTTGCTGGTGAATCTCCACCTGGAGCTGCAGCACCCACACCCTTCCTGTCTTTTACCTTGATCCTCTGTGCTGCTCACTCTTCATAGGACCTGTAACGCCACATAGCTCCAGGCCTTGGGTATGTTCAAGCTCCTTGCTGGTAGGCAGCTCTCTCTCCTGTCCCTCCAGAACCTTGCAGTCCTGAGCCATTTAGGAGCTCTTGAGCTCCCAGCCTCTGTGTTACTCCATGGGGTCACCAGCCACGTGATGCCCTGCTGAAGATCATCAGGACACTAAGATGGATCTCTTGTCCTCCCTAAAGAAGAGCTTTGAGAAAAGGCTGGTTTTCACGCTTCCCTTTTCAGTGAGGTGTTCAATGGGAAGGGTAAAAGAAGTGGGTGGAGGCAGGGGTTTTAAGCCAGGTCCAATCACCTGATACCTTTTAGTTTGTTACTTCTGAGTTTCCTTTTGCTCCCTGCCCATACTTATTGGACCTTTATTGCTCTTGAGGCTACTGCCAAGAGCAGTGGACATAGCACGCAAATGACCCCAGCACCACGGCCCAGACAGAGGTATGGATGTCTGTCCCACACCAGACACATCATCAATTTCAGATGGAGATCTCTTAGGAGGGTTTTGGACAGATTTTGAGAGTTAATAGGATGCTATTCTGGGTCCTCAGGACTGACCACTGCATTGGAAACACATCCTTTTTTTCTGATAAGAGTTGGTGGCCAGGGCTGGCCTCGTACACAAGAGACCTGGTGGGTGTTCACCTTCTCTTTGAAGGACAGGGGCTGTTGCGTGACACAACCTGACCTGTATTTCTCTTTCTGCTCTTGTTATAACACTTCTGGGTAAACTTTCAAGACCAGATGTGCTTGTTTTTCTGAAGTGGTCCAAAGCAAGCAGTCACTAGTCCTGGATGCCATGCCCTTTCAGTTTAGCAACAAACCATCACAATTAACTTCTCCCTTATTATGCTTATTATGGAACATCACAAAGGCTGGTTTGGGTGTCCAAGTTCAGGGCCATATCCTCAAGAGGCAGTTCCTATTCCTGCAGACAAAAAATATTTTGGTGACATCAAACTTTCTTCCAATGTGGCAGGCTGACTGATAGGGACTGGCTGCCATCCCCACCCCTCCTTAACCCAACCTCACCTGTGTGCAGGATGCGACAGACACAGAGCTGGGTTTGAACAAGCACGGGGAAAATGCCTGCATGGCATCCTCCCCTCCCAGCCCAATGCTGTATTTGGGATGGGACAGTGGGCTCAAGCCCCTCCGCATCACCGTCATCGGACTCATTCCTCTGTTCCTGTGAAAACAAACAGGCCTCTGAGATGCGACAGATCGATTCGCTGCGTTGTAACTGAATTACAAGCCTGAAATGCTCCCCCCTCTGCCTCTTTCATCTTCTCCCTTCTGTTCCCTGCCTTGCAGAGAGAAGGAGCCTTCCTCCTAGTGAAGCCAGAGGTGGACAGAAGGGCTGTGCTGTGATCAGTCTCCAAGGATAGCTCAGCACCAGTGGCTGACCCTGAAGGACAGCTTCACTTCCACCCTCCGAAGTGTATCTGGAAGGAAATTAAACATACATTGGTGAGAAAAGGTCAGGAGCAGAGTCAACACAAGGACATGGAAGAAGATGCTTAACTGCCCACCTGTAGGTTGTCTCAGGAGGAAGTTGCTCAACTCTGTGTTCTGCCCCTGCAAACCACAGAAATGCCCCCAGACATCCATGCAGAAGTACCTTTTGGGGGAAAAGGAGGTTTAGGGTAGGACACCTAATTTTTCTGTCTTAAAGTGGTGACAGAGATAAGGATCTGCTCTCCCAAAGCTCCACAAAGCAAAAATTGCTGTGGTGGGTTGTGGGGCACCAGACAGTATCCTCCAAGGTGCAATAAGCGCTTTTAGAGAGTGAGACAACTCCAGTTCCTAGGATAACAGCTATTTTTGGATGAGCACTGCTTTTTGTCTTGCATATCTACTTCCCATCTGCGAGCTGTGAGCACTGATCACGTGAAGAGGCAGAAATGGACTTCACCCCAAGGCAGGCATGAGATGAGCAACACTCTCAACAGACCTGGGATATGGGGTATACGGAAAATCCATGTGTCATCCAGTGGAAACACGGCCTGTGTTCAGAGCAGTCTTGGATAGTGGATAGAGCCACTGGGGGAGCGTAGAGAACGTGCAAACAGGCTTTCAGAAATCAGTTCATGGCTCCCAGAGAAAAGGCAGGTCACTGAGAGTCCAGAGTCGGGGCAGAGGAACTGTGACTGCAGCCCGGACTCATGGCTGCTTCACAGTTAGTGTCTGGTCTAAGGCTGTCATCAAATTCCCTCTGTAATCAGCAGAGAGAAATCAGAGCTGCTTTAGGGTGATTCAAGTCCACTTATCTCAGACACCTCTCTCAGGGGGGCTGAAACCTCCCTATCTCCCTCCACAGTGTGGAGATTGGGGTGAGGCCAACAGCTTAGAAAAGAAACTGAACTTGCAGGCGGGAAGAATTAGCAGAAATGCATCCAACCCCAGGAGTCCTGTTGAAGACCTCTGCAGGCTCTGGAGCAGACTCAGCTGCTTTGTGACACGCTGATTTCCAAGAAGTTATACAAATGCAAGCCTGGCCTGTTGAGTACAACCAAGATCCCCATTTTGCACCCCTGAGGGCTGTAGAGTTTGCTGCTGGCTGCTACAATTCACCTTCACCCACCTCCAAAAAACTTCACACCAGCAGAGATGGGCTCGGGGACCCTCAGTATCTACCACGCCAGCCTGCTGAGGAAGAAACAGATCTCTCTCTCCTTCCCAACCTGACTTTTCTGGCCTCACCCCTTCTTACACATCCACTTGTGTCCACAGCCAGAAACCTCAATTTTGCTTTCCTAACACACAGCTTCCGATCTCCCAGCACTGCTCCCCAGCTACAGCGAAGATTCATCTTAAATAGGTAAGACAAAGCTGCCCAAAGTAAATGAGAGGCAAACTTGTCCTGCTCTCCGTGCCCAAGGGGACACCATGCTTAAAACTCAGCTCCTGTATGCATGTAATAAATGGGATCCACCCAAAATAAATAAATAAACTCAGAGGCACACCAAAGGGGAGCAAAATCCCCAGGTTATTCCCGTATTACTCAGTCATCTCAAGGAGAGAGCAGCTATCTGCCAGCAGCTGGCTGAATCATCAGCTACCTAATGCTGCTTGGAATGAATACAGATGCTTTGGAATTGCCTTGTGTGAGCACCACAATAAAGACAGCTAAAGCAGCTTTGCTATCTTCAGAATGGTGGCTGACAAATTCAATCGACAAAGTGACTCTGAAAGCACTCCTGGCATAGTATGAAAGGGGAATTAGAGGCACTGCAAACCCCACTGCCCATTGCCTTTGCATCTTTGCTAAGGAAAAAGACTGGCAGTGCCCTGGCCAGCTCGCCTGCTTTGTTCATTTAACACCTACTAATTCATCACAGCCACTTGCTCTTTTGGTGATTTATTTCATTGCTTTCATTAGTCCCAGAGCCTCTATAGCATGTGAGTGTGCCTGTGTTAGGGGCAACAGCCCTCTCCATCATATCTAATGGCAAGGGTCTGTCAGCAGGGGCCTAGAGGGATGAAGAGAGTGGGAAAGACACGTTGGGATGGATTGACCACTAGGAACATTCATCTCGGCTGTATGCAGTGAGCCTGGCTTGCAGGACTGACATTTAGGCATGGGATTTCTAAGGGGCTCACACAGGACCCCAGCATCTGTGGCCCAGTTTTCCCCAGCAGAGACTGGGTGTCTCCAAGGACCACTGTGCCAAGTGGAGCTCTGTCCTCAGGGCTGGGAAGTGCCAATGTAAGCACTGGCATGTAGGTGTTATATAGACCATATTCTTTCTTTGCTTTGTCCCCAGGGAAAGAGGTGCTTAGTCTGCAGTGGCTGTGGTTTGAGTGGTGGATGGCTGTCGCTTGAGCTACAAAATAATGACTACAACATCTATTGCCAACTCATGGTCTTCTCATGCTTATGCTTAAAAGGTTTCCAGCCAAGGTGACTCCGTGTGCGATGAATATCAGTAATCTGCAAAGAAAACATTCATGCTTAACTTCTCTTCCTCTTCCCACAGTACCACAGTTTTTACCCTTTCTTGTACATGCTCTCTTTTCATACCAGCCCTGTATATTATTACACTGTCTCATCCTTTAGCTCCTCGGGGTGGTTGGGAGGTGGGGATAGTTTCTGTTGAGGGACCATGACTCCTCTCACCAGCCATGCTTTGCCACCCTGTAGCCAATAGTGCTGGCAGGGCTGAAGGACATCTGAAGGCAGGAGTGTGTTTGGCTGAAGGACATCTTGCACAGAGTGGACTACCCTGGATATCAAGCTCAGAGCTGCTGTGACAATGTCATCAAGATGCAATTACCATTACTCCAGTAAATGAAACATGGTAGAGGCTGTTCCCGTGTCTTAGATCAGTTGTCATGTAGTGTCAGCTAGCAAACTTTTTGCTACCAAACTCCCCTGGACCCCAGATGAAGCTGGCTGCAGACACACTGCCTAGTGGGAATGGCCTGGGGTAAAATGTTGTTATTGCTGGAAGAGCACCGAAGCATTGCCCAGGGGAGCAACTTTGACTGCAGGTGAAGACCCTCTTTGAGCAGGGCTGTGAGGTGGAAGGAAGTCTTCAGCCCCACAAACTGCTGCAAAACTGCTTGGACTGCTGGCTTGTGGCAACGTGACAACACCAGAGACGTCCTGGCTGGCCAGAGATTTGTTACAAGCTGGCACCAAGGCATGTTTGTCCCCAGCATGAGAACAAGTAGGACTTGGGCTCTGTAGCAACAGATGCTTTGGGTGGGAGGGAGCCCAAGACTTTGGCACTTCACAGGAGGATTTTGGGTGCTCGTCCTCAGCTGAGGGAGAGGAGGAGGAGGGGTTGCAGAGGGGAAGGTTTGGTACCAGGCGGGAGAGAGTCTCTCTCTCGCAGGCTGGGAAAGAGGGCTTAAGCATCAGGTTGCCTGGCAATGGGTTTCTAGGCATCAGAAATTATTCTGATCTGCTCAAATAGTGTGCTGCCTCAGAACAAAGCCCCTCTCTGGCCCTTTAAAGATGGGGAGGAGATGCAGCCTGGAGATGCATCACCTGGCAACAGGATGCTGCCTCTCCTACCTCTGCACAAAGTTGCATTCAGGATGGTCCAGCATGTGCCAGGCTCAACCAAATACTTAAACCGGCTATGGCGTGAGGGATGCCAGGGAAAGCCAGGATGATGGGAGCTGGAGGAGGGGAAGGTGTGGTAAGGAAGAAAACCACTCCTGATGCCCAGGCTGCATTGGCAAACACCATAGATTGCAGTGCCACCAGAGCTGGGAAGCACCTAGACTTTGAGAGCAGTGATCTGTGTTGGTCACTAGTGGGGTGAGGCAGCAGGTTGGCTGGGACGGCCTCTGGGGAAACAGATCAGGAAATAACCAGGAGTACGAATTATTAAAATACCAAGATTGCAGCTCTATGGTCCAGGTTGATCTTGCCTCTCTGTTTTTGTGTATTTAGGACAAAAAGACTGCTGTCCTACTCTTCCTACCCACAGCCCTTACTTGACAGTACTGGAGTCAGTAATTTTTCACAGGTGTCCAGGAAACACACAAGCTGAGCGGACTTGCCCCATATATCCTGCCCCAGACAGAAGGGTTTGATGTCCACTGATCTCATGGACTCCAGCTGCCAGAATGACCTCTCCCTTCCAAGCTCAATTGTACCATATGATTGTGCATTAATTTAGAGCTAATTGCCAGGTAACGAATCCAGTTTTGCTCACCACATTTCAATCCCCTTATGCTTCTAGATGAACACTAATTTGCATCCCGTTCTGGATGCTCTTTCAGAGCCTGTGCTCTCACCCCTGCTGGTGCCTTTGGAAGTTCATGGGATGCAGCAAGGGAAATATTGGTCCTTTCAAAAGTGCAATACCAAGGCTACAGACATAGTTTTGCATGCAGATGGGGACACAGCAGTTTCCGGGTACTTTCAAACCTTTTTCTTTTTGGTTACAGAAGGGAATTGAAGCATCTTGAATTATTAGGACAGAGTGTTAAGGACCAGCTGGCCACTCAGTTCAAATCCTTGGCTCTGTCACTGACTCCTCGTGTGTCCCTGAACAAGTTTTTCCCTCACTTTCCTAGCTGCAAAAAGGGCTAGCAGCAACCTCCTCCTTTATAGGGCTGTGTGGCTTGTTAAACACTGCAGAAGCACTCAGATACTCTGAAGTTTAGAGACATTCCCTTAGCTAGATCATGATACTAGAATAATGACTAGAAACATGGTGAAAACCAACCAAACGAAACACTTCGCTGAGATTTATCAGAACAGAGAAAACACCATCTACATACCAAATGTATTTCATAATCCTGCAGGATTTGGGGAAAATTGTTTTTTTGGGGGGCAGGCAGGGAAGGAATAAATCTTTCTGTCCGTCACACAGTGCCTGAATTTGAGTTTGTTTTTTGTTTTTGTTTTTTGTTTTTTTTTTTTTTTTTTTTTTTTTTTTTTTTTTTTTTTTTTTTATTATTTTCCTCTCTTTTTTTTTTTTTTTTTTTTTTTTTTTTTTTTTTTTTTTTTTAAGCCCTTGCCTCCCCATTGTTTTAAATGACAGGAGCTACCCTGGCGAAGCCTGCGCTGCTCGAGAAGGAGCAGCGGGACGCCGGGAAGCCGAGGTGGCAAATCATGGTTTTCAAACAGCACTAATGGGAGTGCAGGGGAGAGCTCGTTTGCGTTCAGGTAGAATGAGTTAACTCTGTGGGGCGTATGGAGGAGGTGGCTGTCTCAGGGAGAGGGGGAAGGGGTTGCAAAGCACCGGATGACTTTGGCAAGGACAGCTCGGGTGGGGATGGGGATGATGTTCCTCTGCCCCAGGATGTTCATCGAGCTTGGTGCAGAGCCCTGTTTGTCAGCCCAGGGAGCTGCTGCGCCAGCCTCGCGCTTGCTTCCAGCACAGAGGGCCTCAAGGGGCAGGAGGTAATGAGTGAATCTTCTGCGGACTACAGGAGCTAATTTCCAGTGGCGGCGAGCGCTTGTCAGCCTCACAGAAAGGTTCAGCCTGTTTGGAAATGGTGAGATAATCCCCACAGCATCCCAGTGCAAGGAGAAAGAAGGGCAGGATTAGACCTTTATCTGTGCTAATGCAGAAGGATGTGGCCCCTAAAGAGATTTCAGCTCTGTCAGGTGGCCCCTAGCTGTGGTGTGAGATCCAACAACCCCATCTTCAGCCTGAGTTTGACTCCAGTGGAGGGTGGGAGGAGTTAAAGCCCCTCAGTGTGACAGACCCTAGTGCAGATTTTGCATGTACATGGAGGGATAAGATCAGGCTGCAAATGAGAAGCAGACACTTTGAGTGGCAAACAGCAGGTTCAGAGCTGGAAGGGAAGAAATAGGAGAGTGGTGCAGGAGGTTGAGACACCAGGCGTAGTCCTCTCTGGCAGGGTCCCATCATGCCTGTCCAGCTGTGTGCAGATGATACATTTGCAGACCACAAGGGCTGATGCTACCTTTGCCACCACCTTGCAGGTGTCCCAGATAACGTGGGTGTCTGCAGCGGCACCAGACACCAATATTTCAGAAGCTGGATGGAACCCAGAAGACCCTGCCTGAGATTGCCCTGTAACACGGCACGTCAAAGAGCACACATCTCCTGAATCCATGTCAGTGCTTCCATTAAGGGTTGCTCTTTCTCAAGAAGTCCATGAGTTATAGCTCACTAAGGGGCTGAAAGAACTTTTGGAAAGAATCACTCCACACTCACGTTTTCTTTTTAGATAATCTCTTGACACCTCCTGCTGACCACTTTTGGCAACAGAACGCAGAGCTATTTGACCTGCTATGGCTATCCTTTAACTCCCATCACCTCTGTAATTGCTCCCTCATTAATATAAACAATGGTTCTTCTGACAATTTCCTTCTACCCCTATCTCCCATCCAGGTAGCAAAGTACCGGATCTACAAGCTTCCCCGCCTGCCCGTGGGATTGTGTGAGTGCCTGTGATCAGTACCAGTCTCTAACAGCAAAAGGAGAGCTTTTGGATGGATCTGTATTGGTGAGGTTTGCATGGAGCTCTGTGAGCCTGGCTATGCAGATGGTGAAGGTAGCAAGAATGGAAGGGAGTCCAGCGTACAAACATCATGGCAATGCTCAGCATTAGCAGGGGATGGGGTGGAGGAAAATAACCTATGGCCAGATTGCCATGTTGGTGAGTTGAAGAGAAAGAAATTTGCTCTGCTCCTACAGAACAAGACAATGAAGGAGGTGAGCAATGATGGTGGGAACACCTGGAAGGGCTGGGTGGGGGGTGCAAGGGAGCAGAGGTGCTCATCCTCCATCATGCAACGCTGGGTGCTAGAGGCCTACAAGCACCTCATCGCTTTCCAGTACAAACTCATCCATGCTATAGACATGCTGGGTTAGAGAGTGAGGAAGGCTTTCATGATTCAGGACAGCCCAGAATCCAAGGAACACAATGAATACTCCGTAGATACAAAGCTAACCGGCATGGCTCACATCAGCCTGAGGGACTGTGCTTTTCTGCTTTGAGTGAAGGACTTCTCCAAGGAAAGAGAGAAAACATTTTTGCAGATTAGGGAAAGTTTCATATTTTAAAGAGCTGCTGCAGCATTTATTTGACCCTTCATGGAGGATGTTCATTCAGGCATTGTCTGTGTTAATTAGTTTTCATCTCACACTGTGTAAAGCTCCAAAATTGATCTATTTTTTGAAATGAGGAAAGGGAGTTGCAGGTGAATTCACTGTCCTCTGTCCATGCAGCACATGTGTGCTAGGGCTGGGGACAGAACCCAGTCCCCTGCGTTTTGGAACTTCGTTCCAGCCATGGGAGAACTTTCCCTTCTGTATATAGAGGACAAAAGGATTCACACCCAGCATGCAAGACAGGGCTGAAAATTCTCTTACATTGAGACACAGTCCTGGCTCACCAGAGCTGCTCCAACTTCATGTTTCATCCGGATGAAGTGTTGGGTCAAATGAAACTGGAACAAGATGGAGCTATTCTGAAGTAGGTGTGACATTAACATCCAGCCATAGATGTGTTGCTTCTCAAGGGATAGTGCTTAACAAGTCCCCATGGAGGTTTAGCCCAGATGTGAGCGCATGTCCTTGTCTCAGTCCAGCTGTGCCAGGGGAGGTATCACCCCTAGTTTCTCCCCAGGTTTCTTCCCAGCCTTCTTCACAGATAGCTCCAACAATTTAAATAGTGTGAGGATGCTGGCCAAGCTTGTTTGGACTAAAATGGTCTGAGCAGTGTTCACCCAACACTTCAGGGTGAACGAGAAGTTCACTTTGGTATGTCCAAGCTCACAAGTTGTTGGGACAGTTTGGTCTACAATGTGGTGTGACTTAGTGATGTGAGCGCAGGATGTTCCTGCTTCCACACCCTCCTGCTGCCATTCCCTTCCCATTTTGCAGTTATGCTGGCACAAATGCTAGGGTCCACAGGGTGGACAAGAGCAGGGAGTGGGCTGTTTTTGGAAGGAGATACTCAGAAAGTCTGTAGAAAAAAGCTGATATTTTAGAGGTGTGTCAGTTGTCTGCTTCACAGCATGGCCCATTCACCCTTGAATCAGGTCCTAAGGGGATAGGACCAGGCAGGGACAACCAGCAAGAGGAAGGGATACCTAAAGCTGCTTCCATATCCAAAGACTGTGCATCACCAGTCCACAGCCTCAAGGAACAACCAGGGGAAGGTGGGAATACCCTAAACCTATATAATCCCTGAACACTTCATGCCACAAATATAATGCTGCCGTTCCCTAATTCATCCCTCCCATGCCAAGTCAAACACCTTGGAAAACCACACTGGAGGGCACTGAGACTGGGCTGGCAGGTGCTGGGGCTCCTTGTTACTGGGAGGTGATGGGAAATGATGCGCAAACGATGAGTTGATTTTCACGGTATTGAGACCCCGAGGGGGTGTTAATCTGCACCTGGGAAATGTCAGATCCAGTCAGCGAAGCCCTAATGGATTGTTTGCTTTTCAGCAGCGGGGGAGTGGGAAATGTGTAGCTCGTGTAGGCTTGGTTGAGTCAGAAAAGAAACGGCTATTCCCCTGTGCCATCTGGGACAAGCGGGATGTGGTGATTGCGGAGAGGATGGAGGGCTGTATTCAGACACTTGCTATTCAGGATGCTCTGCCTCGTCTCTCCAGGGAGCCAGAGTCAGGCAGCAAATGGCAACAGGACATCTGAAATGACTTCTCCTTGCTTGAGCTTAGATGTCCTTGTACTTGCAAAGATAAAAGTTATCATGAGCCTACCCTAACCCCTCCTGAACAGGCAATCTCTTATGCCTCAATCTTCCTATGAATCTTTCTGCACAGCTGAGAATTTAACCACAATCCATATATAGACATGTATATACACTCACATATATGTATATACAGAGAGTAGTAAATACCCTTAAAAACAAAAGGGAATTGGGAAGAAGTCTGAAATTATTTGCAAATTCACATCAAATGTAATGAGTAACTTAGGCTAGGAAAGAAAAGACAAAAGGGAAATTTCAGAAAAATAAACAACTTGTGCTTGGGCAATTTCAAGAAGAATGTTCCAGTTGTTTCAAAGTCCTATTTTCATTCAAAAAATGACACAAATTTCTAAAAGGACAAGGGCCAAAACTGAAAACATGAAAATGGAAAAAAAATGTTTGTCCCATGTTGACTGAAACG
Source organism: Rynchops niger (assembly GCA_013400035.1). Classification (NCBI taxonomy): domain Eukaryota; kingdom Metazoa; phylum Chordata; class Aves; order Charadriiformes; family Laridae; genus Rynchops; species Rynchops niger. The sequence continues at coordinate 267,075 of VXBH01001893.1, forward strand.
TTTTGCTTCTAAAACTCAAATGCAAACGAAACTGCTTAATTTCAGGTCAGTGAGTCAGAAACATGATTCTCCGTATTTTCTGTGTTTATTTCCCTTTTAAAATAATTATCTGGGGTCAGAAGCAACCAGCTTGCCTTATCATTTTTTTATTCTTTTTCAATTTTGATATAAAGTAAATCCATTTCTTGTGCACCTCCAGTGTCTTCAACAGAGATACTTTATTGTCTCAATTCTTTCTCATCATTTCCTCCTATTATCTTCTCTTTAGGTTTACCTACACTGGCAGGTATCTGTGGCTGTAAGCCTCCTCTCTATTCAGATTGACCTGTCACCTGTGCTGGTGCTTGTTCAGCCCTGTAGCCCACGCAATATGATGTTGGCCATCTCTAGCAGAAGGCTAGTGCTTGGACTTTGTGTAGACCTGACACTGCAGGGACTCAACATGCCTCCAGGGTTGCCATGCCCTGAGCTGGGTGTCCCTTAGGGACACCCCACATGGCCAAGGGCTGCTGCCCCGGGCAGGCACTGCCCAGCAACCACCAGCCCTTTGTGTGTCTGGGCTGGGGGCTGGGCAGCTCTGCCAGTGGGGCTGGGGACCGGGGAGAAGGGAGTAGGCAGTGGGGAGAAGGGGGAGGAAGATACCGCTGGGGGGACCCAAGAGTGAGGAGGAAGAAACCCCACCACAAACTTCACACTCCTTGCGAAGACATCAAGGTGATGACAACTCATGTTGTCACCACTTTTCTGTTGGACGTGACTGCTACCTTCAATTGTAAGGCCCAGAAGGACACTGGCAGTGTATGCATCACAGCAAAGAAAAAAGGGACACTGAGAAGTTTTTCTTAAATAACCATTTTAGAGTAGAGGAGAGGAAATCTAGATGTGCCCTCCAGGCAGTTTTAATCCAGACTAGCACAGCAGCATGTCTTGAGTAAGGATATGGGACCAATTTTGAAGCCTGCAGGTGAAAATTTTTCGAGATCGGCATGAATTAAGCCTTAAGTGCCATGCTGAGATGCAAAAGAGCATTCCTTATCAGCAGGAAAGGCTCAGGGCCATCGCACTGATGGTACAGCATCCTTCTCAACTATGCTGGGGTGAGCCTTAGAGCGCTCTGCTAATACGACACCTATATAGACAGAATATGGTATTGTGGGCGTGGTTTGGCTGTCCCATCTAATCTTGAGGTGACGGCCCCCGACATGTCACTGGATCTTGGGAAGACTGTTATATTGCTGTCTGGATATTGAGCAGTCAAAGGTCAGACTGTTTACTGAATGCCTACAGGGGACAACATGTAGGCCAATATGGAACCTGTATAACAAGCGGATCTTGATTTAGGAGATTTTGGGCTCAATTTACATTCATTTTGGTTGAGGTCATAGCTGGATCTTATTGGCAAATGCTCCCTAACACCGAAGCCCTCTATTTTTCATATCTCCTCCTGACCTACTCAGCCAATTCACTCTGAGCCCTGGGATATGACCTCTCTATGCATTTGCACAAGTGAAAAGTCACACCCTCCTGAAAAAGGTCACTTGCTCTTAGCATCATCCCAGCATCTTGGCTTTGAGCTTTTGAGCCTCTCAACTTTCACCTATCAGTTTGAATAAGAAAAGAGGACTTCCTTTTGGAAGTTGAGAACCTCAGTCTGTGCTACCATCAAACACTTCCCCCTCCATCTGCAGTAAACCCAGATTCCCTCTCCAATCTCTTTGCTGATGTAAACTAGCCATTCTTAGCAAAGATGTCATTTACTGGTGCTTGAAGGCTTAAAAGCTTAAAGAGTTGCCTGAATAGGAGAATTTGAAAGGAAGAACTTTTTTGTTAATGAGAATGTTTTTAGCAATTACAGTGTTTTTAATTATGTGACATTTTTTATCACAATACGTTTTTTAAAGGACTTACCAAGCAGTCAGCAAAGCAAGTTCAGCAGAGCAAGAATATCTGTTAAATTGCTTACGTAAAGAAATGTCCACAGCAAATCCTTTCTGAGGCGATGGTGTTTCAAACTCTTGGCAAGGAAAACAGTGTGAGAAGTTCATTCCTTTTCCATACCTCAGCCAGCCCCATTTGTCTCCCTGGTGATTTTGCCCTGGCCCCACAAAGGCCAATGGTGGGTGAGCCCTCTCATAACGGGATCTGTTGATTTAGAGTTGATACTCCAGCTCAGACTCTCTGTGCAGTGCAGGTGACACAGCTCTGGAGGTAAAAAGTGGAAAAAAGTGCCTTTCAAAACCCTCCCCTTTTCTGTGAGCTAGTTCTGGTATCTCATCAGGCAGCAAAAAAATTTAGGCATTGCTTTTCCTTTCTCTTGTGTAGTGTCAGCGGCGCTTCTCTTAACTAAGGTCCCTAAAGGCTGCTGAGAATTTGCCTCTCCTCTATTCAATTCATCTGACTTTTTATTTCAGAGCTTCTCTCATTATTTGCTGAAAATTTCTGGAGAGTTGGAACTGGCTTCAACAGCAGCTGTCAACGGTTCTTGTTTAATTACAGAGGAGGGGGAGAAGGGAGGTCCTGTGAGAGTTTGGGGTACACAGGCTTACCAAAATCTGTATGACAGGAAAGAATAAGAGAAACAGGATGTACTGAACTTGGCACCAAGTTGGGCAATAGTTATCCTGGCACAGACTGTGCCTAAATATTGTAAAGAAGCAGGCTGTTAAACTGTCAGCATGCATTTCTGTGATCCAGGATGATATGAAACATTTCCTTGCAGCTTGGGATTCGAGAGAAAGGAGTATTTGAAGTGCTGAGCAGATCCTTAGAAATCAGAGATTTCCCATCGATGGTGGTGCCTAAAGTCACTATGATTATCTTCAGACAATGGTATTGTCAAGTGGCCCGTCCTGTCTGAATTTGAGACCCCATCAAAAAGAAGAACCTGAGTCTCTTTCAATCTAGACCATGGCTCAGGTCAGCTCTTCTGGCTCCTCTGATCCCTGAGCACCTCCCTTAGGGAGGGTGAGAACATCCCATTTTGCTTTCCCACATCCCTGCGGGAGGAAAGATACCACTACCATGGGGAGGTTCAGGGAAAAACCCTTCCCAGGGAAACTGTGGCACCCCAGAAAGCCACAGACCCCAAAGCTAAAGCAAATAAGCACCATGGTTGTTACACATCAGGTCACCTCCTGCCTCCTTTCTGTAGACCCTTCAGAAACACACATCGCAGCTGCAAAAATTATATTTCTCTGTGACTTGCTTCTCTGTGACTTCTCTGTGACTCTCTGTGACTGCCTCCAGGCTTGTCTCCTGTCCCCTGACCACTCATAGGGTTTCCAGCACGTATCAGTTGAGAAAAGCCATGAGGCATCTCTGCAAAATGTATGAGCATTGGCTGCCTTGTCTATTTTGCCCATAAGCTCTCTTGGCCTCACATCTCACTCAGTGTCTGTGTAGCACCTAGTACAGGCAGCACGGTTTTGTGTTTAGCAGGGAATGCTACCATGCTGCTAATAATTAATAATAATAATATCTCGCTAAGCCCAGCACCCTAGCAGAGCATTGACTGCAAAGCCAGCCATGCAGCCAAGAATGAAGATTAAAAGGGGGAAGAAATCTGGCAGAGAATTACTTAATTTAGTACATTTGAAACCCAATAATTATTTCTTTAAAAATAGAATTTGCTGAAGCAACTTCTAGCTTTTCATTCTTTTCTTTTCTTTTTTTTTTTTTAATCACTGCATAATAAAGTAATTAGTAATTTGTGTCACTTCTGTAATTTTTTTTTCCGTAGTATAATCACAAGAGGTGACACATTTCCACAGCACACTTAAAAAAAATACATATAATAAAGAGAGGCAAAAATCAGAGCTGGTGCTTGAACCCTATCAAAGTAAGTAACACATGTTATGCTTCCTCAAAATGATGGTTACATCACTGCTGACAATTTATTAATTAGAGAAATCCTGGATGGTGGAGCAGGGCAAATATTCTGCGCCAGATTCTCATTTCAGCTGAACCCAAGGAAATCCAATGACTTCCCCAGGGTGAGGCAAGCAGATGCGTGGCTCCACACTGATAACAGTTTCTTGTCTGTATCTTATTTGGATGTAGAAGGCACATCCAAAGTGTCCCTGTTGTGCTAGCTTTTGGTGTTTGCAACCAAAATGAGGGAGGAAGGAAGGAAGGAAGATAGAAGTTTGGAATGAGAGTTGAGGAATGTGACCTCCTCTGCAGAAGATCATGGAGGTGAGCCTCAGCCAGCCGCCTCCTTGTCCCAGCCATCTTTGGAGAGCTGCAGACTTCTCTCAACCTAGTGTCTTACTTGGGAAGTTCCATTTATATGGCAGAAAAGATGATCTTCTCTCCGTCTTCATTCTTCCCATGGCTTAGAAAGACCCTGCTAAGGTCTTAGAGGGATTTTGCAAAAGTTCAGTAAGACCCCCTCTCTTCTCCATAAAAGTCATGCAGCCCTCCTCTGCATTCTGCTGTCCTCTTAATTCAGTATGTATCAGCAGCTGGGCAAGGGGCAAGAGGATTTTCTTGTATGTGACTTTCTGGCCACTCCAAGCTCCCAGGTGATTCAGGACTTGCTAATTAATCATCCCTTTCATTGGGCATGTCTTCATTGCTTCCTGATGCTCTTCAAAGCCTTAAAGGCAGCTGGAACAAAACCCTGAATTGGACCCTGACCAACTGCTGACACAGATGCAGGTCTGTCAGCCCAGAGTTTGTATTACCCTGCTCATCCTGCCAAAAAACATTTGCAGAGTACACCTAGGTACACAGTCCCTCGCTGGCCTGTGGTGGTTATAGGTTCCATTGCTCCTTTTTCCCAATATGACACCAGGCTGGAGGCTGGTGTGGGTTCCTTATTCGCAGGGAGGGACATAGGACCCCAAATCAGCTTGAGTATTCTGGCTTTGTAACACAGCGGTAAAGCAAGATTCAGTCCTGGTTCCTTTTCCAGACTGTGCTTCTGGTTTTGTCCAATGACTCACTCACTCATGCAAAATGCATAAGCAGTGGCAGGAGCAAAGGTGAACCCTCTGGATTTACCCCTTGCCCCAAAACGGATGTGAGATAGACTTCTGAGCACTTCGGAACCAAAATAATGCTGACACTCCTCTCTCAGCCTGACTTGTCTGCAAACCAATGCTGATAGAGTGGAGCCAGCAAGCGCTAGTTCATTCAGCACCCTCCCTCCCTTAAGACAAGTCTCATTACATACACCTTAAGCTGTGGTCTCCACAGATCTTAGATTGCTTTTGTCTGGTTTAGACCTCTCTAAGCCTGCTTACGCCTGCCAAGGAGGTAAAAACACGTACGTCAATGGCTGGGTTGAGAACCCCTGCCAAAAGGAGGTACCCCTTTCTCCCATCCAGATCAGTGCTTATCCCTCCGGTTTCTCTCCATAATGGTCACTGTCCTCCCTTCCCTCTCATCTGGGCATGATTTTAAAAGATGGGGCAATAATACCAATGAGCAGACAAACCCAGAGAGACAACATTTTCTCTCCAGCAATCCAGCTTTTCCAAAAGTATCAGAACCAGGAGATCATGGAGGAGCAGCGTCCTGCTACATAGATGCTAATGTTGCCTTTAATCCCTCTCAGTCAATTTGGAAGAGCTAAGTAGGAAATGTAATATCCTCAGGCTGACGGGTTGCTCACTCCTGTCCCTCTCTGCTGACACATTGTGTTCATACTACCTCATTCAGGTTCTCTCTGCTGCCAGACATCTTCAGGCCACCTTCTTGCCCGTTCTCTGGCCTGATTCCCTCCACAGTAGCCACCACATTTTCCTTCCATCAGAATCTCAGCTGGAGAAGTCAGAGACATCATGTTCAAACACAAGTCAAGCTTCATCTACTTTTTTAGGAAAAAAAAAAAAAAAAAAGACTCCCTTTTGAAGTCTCTTTTCTCCAGCTTTCTGCAGTTGGTGTCACAGAGGTTGGTTACAAAGTCATTAGCCTGCACCCTTCTTGTTTGTGGAGCAAGAGATCATCTGAGACCCTCCATGTGATTCATAAATGTCCCACTGGCACCTGCCAATAGTGGGCTGGAGGGAAGTGAAATTTGGCATCATGGGTCTCATGAGGCCGGTTTGAGATGTCACCTTACCTGGGATTTACACGGAAATGTTGGCAACAGCAGGACTCCAGGATAACATCCGCCCCTTTTCCTCTCCACCCCACTGCCTGGACACATTTCTTTCTCACCACAGGGAAGGTGGTTTCCTTTGTGCGAGTCTTGCCTGTCTGTTGTTTCAGATAAAACATGCGTCTTCAAAAGACAGAGGATATAGGTTGGAGGTGTGCTAAGACATCAACTGACCCATCGGCTCAGCCACTGCCTCTCTTCTTGCCCTCACCATCTTCTTGTTGCCTGTTCCCTTAGACTCTGAAGCCTTTGGGATCAAGAAAAACTGCTTCTGCAATATTGGTGCCTATCTATTTCAGATTTCTCCACAGTTTACATCCATACAAATTAGTTAAAAACAAACAAACAAAACCCAGTTCTTTGGACTGCTGGCTAAGATGCTGCCTGAGATGGCTGCATACCAACTGCCTGTTGGGAATATCCATGGCCAATGCTTATCCTCAAACAAGGCCTTGGAATTGCAAGGGAGCATGCAAGTTGGCGTGGACTATAACCGTCTCAGGAGCCATCCTAACATCAAAACACAGCAAACATCTCTGTTCCTGTGCCTGGGAACACTCCTGCACTGGTGATTTTCCATGTGAAGGTAGCTGCAGGATGACAAATAGCAGTCAGGTTGGTTTTGGTGGATACAGGTTCAGGTCCAGATCTAACTACAGTTTTCCTGTGTGGGATTAATCCAGCTTTATTCATCTATGTCAGAGCTAGGCATCTGTAGCTCTGTTCATGGTAAAGGAAGACATAGGTACTGTTAGGGTCTGATTAATCGGAACTCTTCCAAGAGAAGCTCTGCCTAGAAGTGGTTATTTTCAGTAGGGTATAGGGTGCAAAGCACAGAAGTAGCTGCAGGCATCAGCTTTTAATGAAGTGAGTGAATCTTCATTTTCTTCGGTCATCCTAGTCGAGTCACTATGTCTCTGTTCTTCAGCAGAGAAATGAGGCATTTCTTTTTTCCCACCTCCTCAAAACAGCAAAAGATATGGCACAGACAGACACAGACTAGGTGTCTCGACCCTGCAAGCCAAGTGTGAAGCCAAACCTGTTTTCTTGCCCAGGGACCTTCATACACAGACACAGGGATCTAGTCACCCTCCCAAACGCTGTGTAAGGAAACTACCTGGTGTTCTCCATCCCTCTATACACTTTTCATGTGAATACACCCATTCTCCTGTGATCGGTAGACTGTGTGCGGCTGCATTCTCCAAAAAGACCTTTAGCTCTCTTTCACTGGTGGATCTATCTGGTGGCTCTAGGAGAGCTGTGGCCACTCTTCATCACCACCACATCCTGAGTCTATCTCCTTTCCGCCTGTCTCCCCCTAACCACAATGGGGTTTGGATGTTTGTGGCAACCACATGTAGTTGACCCTACACGTTGTGAAGAACGAGAGAAGAATCTTCCCACTCTGCCTTCTGCCAGAGTCAAGCACATTAGCATTTCACTTCAGCTGCTGTTTCTTGGGTTGTGGTGCTACCATTCATATGTAGATCACTTAATAATCCAATGTATGAATGCTTATTCTGAGTGTCAAGGATTATTTCAGGACCAGCCTTGTGGAAAATGGTCTCAAAGGGGGAGAGAGAGGAAGGAGGATTGGAGAAAGACACATTGGGACGAGGAACTACAGAAAGGGTGTTTTATTATTTTTTGCCATCAAAATTGCCGGAGGCAACTGGCTTTGTGTCCCACCCTGTGAGCTGCCATCGCCAGAACTCCCCAGTACTTCAGAAGAGGTTGGGTGGATCTGCACAGAGGCAGGTGCACCTATAGGCTGCAATTTCGAGTTTCTTCTGAGAATAAGCACCATTAGCTCCAGCCTGGAAGGTAATCCCACAGCAAAATCCTTTTTGTGTTGTCCTTACAGTGTTTACCGAGTGCATATGTTTCTGTGTTAGACCGTCTCACAGGCTTTTGTATTGCAGTTCTTTGAGTTTCTTTCTCACTCATTTACACCAACAGCCCAAGAACTCCTCTGTCTCCTGGAAGGAACTGTGTGAAAAGCAAAGGGCGCTCAGCCAGGTCTTGGTACACGCCCTGCACCCTTACTGCGCTCTGGGTGGCTTGTCAACTCAGATGTAAAACAGCATTCATCCACCTCACATTTGGGTCAGGCTTTTCTTGAAGACTTTGTAGGCGGTTCAATTTAAACCCCAGGGGAGCGTTTTGCTTTGCTACATAAGCAGACAGAGCTCTCCTGGCTTTTCTACTGCTGCACCTCAGCTGTCAGTGCACGGTGCATACTTCAATGCCCTTCCCTTTTACAGTCGTGCTCAACACTATGGCATCTGGAGTTTTTCATGGAGGAGCAAAGCTACAGGAAAGGGAAGTTTCTCTCTGACACTATGCACAAATCCTCCATCTCCACCGTTATGGCCAGGCTTAAGCACAAGCCAGTTCTGAAATCCAGGTGTATGCAGTGCTGGGTTGCCTAAAGGCAAGGGCTCCTCAGGCTGGGCAGGGATGGTCAGGCATGGGCAGGGCTGTCTGTGCCACATTCTAATTGAGTAGCAGATATCCCAAGGTCATCTCGTGCTCAGACCTCAGGTGGAAACTAAACGCCAACAGCAAATGCAGACTGCAAGGGGGATGAAAGCAGCCAGTTTGAGCGGAGGCACCCATCAGCTGGGATCCCCTTCACTATGCTGTCTTGTACAACTTCCCCACCGCAAAGGTAAATGCAGACCAAACATGGATAGTTTAGTTTTGAGGGACTGCTGAGGAGGTGGGGGGCAATTTGTGTAGCTAATGAAGGAATCTGATGCATGTTTCTATGCTGTGTGAACTTTGTGGCAGAAATCTGAACCGTTTCAAACAGAATACTTACTTTCTCCCTACAAGCTTCACTGCAGACAGTTGCCATGGGAACTCAGCCCACTCACCAGCCAATCACGTGAATAGATTTGTTTTGTTAGTAGTAGTAATATTAGCATTATTTTTGGTACAAAAGACTGATCACTGCTACCACTTATGTTCAAATAACCCTTTACTGTAATATCGTTGATGGGATGTGTGCCTGTGCCCAGTGCTGTCTGGATAAAAAACTGCTGGCAAATATGCCATTGGTCCTGAGTGGCTAAGAGAAACCTTTCCTTCATTAGGAGATGATCTATTTGCCTGTTGCTGTTAGGTCCTGAATCCCTGTGCTAAGAGGGAGGGGAGCAAGCTATGAATCTCAGATTGTCATCTGAGCAAATCCGATGTCATAGCCAGAGAAAAGGAAAAACAAGAGCGGTGGGGAGGTGAAAGTGGGAGTGAGTATTGTAATAGCAATAGAGCTAATGAGGAGAGTCGGGGGACTGAGGAGGAAAAGATTAATACTGAAGGGAAGGAGCCTGCACTGAAGTGCAGTTTGTCATGCTGTTTGCAACTCTGGTCATGCAATTTGCAGATCTGCTCATTGGCCATAATAAATTGAGCATGCAATACATCATATCTGGAAGAGCAGATCCCTTTGCAAGTGACAGCCACAAAGACCCCTTGTTAGCAGAGAAGAACTTGAATAAAAAGACAACTTGAAGCAAAGGATGATAAACGAACAGTCACTAAGCAGCAGAATAAAGGTTACACTATGTTGGACTGTGTGCTTCCTACAGAGATAGACAGAGGACAGGTAGGTGTCTGAGTACTCTCCACCTCTCTAACTCTGCTGATATGCCATCGTGGGGGTCACTTCTGTGCATAAAAGATGTGGGTAGTACAGTCTACATTTACAGGAAAATTAGAGAAAGAAAAGCATTTGGGATTATTTCACCTTAAAGGGAAGTGCGAACTATTCCACCTTCACAAGTGGTGCCTCCTCCAAAACTTCCAGACATCTGACGCAACACGGTAGAGTTGAGGGTGAGGAATGAGAAGTCTGAAATTTATGAGCTGTCTGCATTTTGTAGTCATCAGGACCTGATGTGGTAGATTTGTAATCCATCCTGTGCCTCTCAGGTCTCTTTGGAGTATTTTCCGTTTTCACATGAGAAAGTCTTCCCCGGTTGTGAGGATCATCTATATATGTGCGTGTGGATGAGTGGTATCTGTATATATGGGATGAGACAGAGAGAAAGAACCAGTGAGCTGACATACATGCCTTCCCCATCTCTGCTGACAGTTAGAAAGTGGGAGAGATATATGTTTATTCCAAAGTCTCAAAGCTATGGTAACAGTGGAGGCAGAGATCACGGGATCATAGAATGATTACAGAATCATGAAATGGTTTGGGTTGGAAGGGACCTTAAAAACCATCTAGTCCCATACCCCCTGCCCTGGGCAGGGACACCTCCCACTAGACCAGGTTGCTCAAAGCCCCATCCAGCCTGGCCTTGAACCCCTCCAGGGATGGGGCAGCCACAACCCCCCTGGTTATCCTCTTCCAGTGTCTCACCACCCTCACAGTAAAGAATTTATTCCTAGTATCTAATCTAAATCTCCCCTCTTTCAGTTTAAACCCATTACCCCTTGTCCTATCTCTACACTCCCTGATAAGTAGTCCCTCCCCAGCTTTCCTGTAGGCCCCCTTTAGGTACTAGAAGGCTGCTGTAAGGTCTCCCCAGAGCTTCCTCACTCCAGGCTGAACAACCCCAACTCTCTCAGCCTGTCTTCTTAGGAGAGGTGCTCCAGCCTCTCTGGAAGCTCTCCTGGCTCTTCGTGGCCTCCTCTGGAACTGCTCCAACAGGTCCATGTCCTTCTTATGTTGGGAGCTCCAAAGCTGGACACAGTACTCCAGGTGGGGTATCACGAGAGTAGAGGGGGAGAATCACTTCCTTCAACCTGCTGGCCACACTGCTTTTCATGCAGACCAGGATATAGTTGGCTTTCTGTGCTGCAAGCGCACGTTGACAGCTCATGTTGAGCTTCTCATCAACCAGGACCCCCAAGTCCTTTTCCTCAGGGCTGCTCTCAATCCATTCTCTGCCCAGCCTGTAATTGCACTTGGGATTGCCCAGACCCACGTGCAGGACACTTGGCCTGGTTGAATTCCATGTGGTTTGCATGCCCCCACCTCTCCAGCCTGTCAAGGTCTCTCTGGATGGCAGATAAACTGTCCTTAGTGGTTGCCAATGATTCCTGAGCTCATGCTAAAGCAAAACAGCATGATGTGTTGAGAGATGGGATGTGTTTTCAGGCTTCATCAAACCAATTATGAGACTCTTATCCTGTCACAACTTTTCCTGTTTGCAAACCATTTTTGGTATCATCAACATCATAGCCATGAAAATATCATCACTCATGAAACATGTCTTACTGCTTTGCCAAAGTCTTTCCAAGGAGAAGCCCAAGTTCCCTTAAAATATTTGTCAGGGCATCAACCCCTGAAAATGACACGTACAGGTCCCAAATAGCCTCTGTTTTTTCATGGAAACAGAATAGTCTGTGGCAGTGATGTGTTGATTCAAAAATTCTGGTAACATTGGTCATATGGGATACATAGGCTGGTGATTTACCTCCTTTGGATTTTTCCCTTGCATTTGTTAGCCATCACAGCATCATGTTTGTTATTCTCATGCTTGGTAGAGTTCCCGGTGTTGTCAGATTTCCCAGCTGAGATTGAAGCAGTGTTGCATATATTCTGCCATCCAGAACAACACGGGATGCTCCAGAAGAACCTCACTTCCAGAAAACCCAGCTGGACCTCTGTTCTGCTCCAAGATGTCACTTCAGGGTTACCGGAAGCTGTAAGGGCCGGGGAAAGAGTTGTTGCCAGTAGCTGTTTATAAGGAGGGAATCAAAGACATGAACATCAGCATGTACCCTGCTCTAGGCCATGCATCCTGTAATGTGATCATTCAGTTACTCCTTGTATCAAATTCATATTAGTGCTTCTTAGAGCTTTGTCGTAGCAATTAGTAATCAATAGTAACACTAACAAACATGTCTTCTGTACGACTAAAGAGTATACTGCCTTTGTTTTCTTTTTTTAACCCACAAACCAGAATATGAAAGTCTTTTTTTTTTTTTTTTCTGTAACAGGGGAGCTTTTTTACCTAATTATACCCACTATTCAATTTGTGTCAAGTGATATTCCCAGGTATAAATCTCCCTGCATTTGTTCCTGCAGAATGAAAAAGAAACCTCAGTAGGGTCAAGGTGATGTCGAGGTATAAAGTACAAAATGCTTTGGTTTCCTGGAGGAGCCACCTGCCAAGTTTGATGCCATTGTATTACTCTCTTTCTAAAAGCCTGTTGTTTGATCCAAATGATTCCTCCGATTGATAGGATGTTTTTCTGAGGGAAAGGTGGGAACCTAGTCCACTAGAAACCTTTTACAGTGCACTGTTGAGCAGAAATGTTTTAAATCAGCTTCCTAAAAACAAAGGTTGTGTGATCAGCCTGCATGGAAGAGTGGAGGAGTTCTCAGGTAACTGCAGGTATCTACAGGCGGGCATCACCATCTGAACTTGTAATCCGACTCTTTTTCCCCCAAGGGGGAAAAGCTACTTCAAGAGAAACATTCAAGACATATTCTAGATATCTGCTTCAGAAGACAAGGTCATACCTGAAGCCCCTGTTTCTTTCCATAGATGATAAAGTAACGTAGACCACTAGATCTCAAGGAAAGGTCTACTGTGCAGACATCCAACAGCAGGTGAAGTGAGTAGCTATTCAAAGAGCAGAGAGGATCTTTAATAACTATCTCACTTATTAATAACTATATCACTTGATCACAGTTTTATCCAATTTAACCTTGACCAACTCTACTGGAAATCACAAGATTTTATTAGACGTTGTCTCCAGTCACACTAGGTGAACTTCAACTCCAACCTGCTATGATCGTGTTGTTGGATAGAAATTTGAAAATGCTTTTAGGAGGTAATTTTTTTTTAATTAAAAAAAATAAGAGAAATAGTGTTGTTTAAGAATGAATGATGGATGCATGGCTTTTCTAAGTGTTCATCTAGCCAAGCGATGTCGATAACTACTGGCAAATGTCAATGCATGAAATGATGAACTGTTGAAAGGAGATGGTCCTAAAGAAGACATATCTCTTCAACAGGACAAATGACAAGTAGTTATCATCCAGCAAGCCTAACTGTAGCCTTTCTTAGGGCAAGGGTGGGGGAGGCTATAGAAACTTACTTAATTAATCAAGTGATCTCCATTATAATTGAACCAAAAGCAGAAAAACAATTATCTGTGTAACTGCTAGTTCAAAGACATTTCTTTTAATGACTTTGTTCCATTCCATTTTTAGTTGTGATGAGATGAGCTAGATATAACACTTCTCTACGTAATTCTAAGCTAAAGAATGCTGGATCGTTTCTGCTTAATCGTCAAAATTACAGAGAGTGAGAAAGATATGTGTGTACAAAGCTGTATTCCCACATACGCACACTTTTTATTCTCCATCCCTGGTATACACCATTAAAACAGAGTGCTCTGAGTGTAAAACAGTGGAGCATTAAAAAGCCATTAATCATTGCTTTGTATTCCTTGCTGCTGGATGTTAATTTCAATTTACCATCACCTACTCAGTTCCCCTTCAGCGGAGTGGCTGGCTCTGTTCCTAAAGACCAGGACAATGAGGGAAGGGGAAGAAAGTCACCTCAGGCAGAGATGGGGAGATGTGGAGGGTGGAGGGGCTCCCTTGGGACATCATTTTTCTCTTCCCTCTTTTCTCTGTATTTACATCAGGAATTAGATTGTCCAGATGGAGGAGCTTTCAAAGTCTACTGAAGGGGACAATGACATTTCCCAGCTGTTCTTAAAAAAGAAAAAAAAAAGAAAGAATGAAGATGAAAATTGCTGATTAATCATGTCTGGCCCACGGGGTAACAATTATCATCATGTTAATTGGAGAAGCTTCAATAGTGAGGAAATAAGGAAAAGACAGTCTGGGCTCCTGCCAGCCAGTTTCTACCTTCTGCAGAGATGGCTCTAGCCAGTTGTGGGGACAGAGCCAAGTGCCAGCCATGTAGCGGGGGTCAGGACTAGAGCCACCCCACCAGACTCGCAGGTGAGGGAATGGAGAGCTTCAGGGGGTTGTGCTTTATGTTGGGGCCCAACTTGTTCCTCCTGGGCTGTTGGAAAAGATGGAAGTGACAACACTCCTGGTTGAAACATCTTACTGCAGTGCTTGAAAGGAGCTGGGGTGATGGATCAGTTTGGGTCCAACAGGTGAGGTGTTAACAGATGTTTGAGCTCACTTTCTCCCCATATTTGACATCATGCATATTAAGTCATGGGGTAAGGGTTTGTTACATATGGTCATGACATGAAGGAGCTGTGGCATTGGGCATAGGAAGAAGAAAACACCATCAGGTTGTATTTCTTTAATACCAAATCCCAGTTTTGGTTATTCTTGGAGTATCTCCAAGCCCTGTTGCCTGTCCCCACTATCCCGCATTCCCTTAGGGACATTTTGTTCAGAGGATTCATTTATTCTTGAAGTTATAGGTTCTTATGATGGGATTCAAGGTTATGCCAGTTTTCCCAAAGCAGGCATCCTGATTTTCTCTACAGTGCAAGACGAACCACAAACCTGCAAGCAGGCAGGAACTCATGGAGTTGTATGAGAGCCGTTCTCCACATTGCTGGTTCCAGCCCAGCCATAGCATCCACTCTGTGTTTAGGAAGGCTTGAACATGACACTGAGATGTACCCCACTATTCCCCATCACAGAGGAAGCAAAACCCTTCTGGGTCTTCTGGGATCCCAGAATCCATGGGATCCCATATCAATATATATACAAAATCTATCCAGCACACATGGGTGAGGCGGTTAGCAGTGGGGTGAGATGCTAAGCTGTCAGCCCCTTCTACTGTAGATGGATTAGTGGGTGTCATCTTAAAAGAGACAATGACAGTGCAGTGAGCATGCAGACCAAGGAGGACAAGATCTGTATGTTCAGACGACATGAGAATGTTCAGAGGGCACATACCTTCAGAAGGAAAAAAACTTCCCTGTGATCCAGCTCTGGCTTCTGTTGGACTCTGTGTGGGAGTAGTCAATGGCATTGACACCGTATTTGGTCCCAGTGAAGCTATGCTGTTTGGCAGCAAGGTATGTCATACCCATCAATGTGTTATTTTCAAAGTTTGATGCCAGAGTATGTGTTTTATGTCCTGGAGTGTGACAGAAACTTGTTTGAGTGAACAAAGCCTGTTGGGACAGCATTGGACCCAGTTAGTGCAGTGTGTGCATTGTGTCTCTCTGGAGATCATCCCAGTGACATTGTCCTGTCAGCCTGCCCAGATTTCTGCCTGCAGTGGTTCACTCTGTAAGGAAGCCCAGGAGCACACGTGTAGGATGGATGCCCAAGAGACCAGGCACTTTGAGAAGTGAGGCAGAGTCCCTGCTTGGCTATGTGCATGCTCTGCTCAAGAAGAAAGAGCTGAATCAAGTCTCTATCTCCAGTACCTCCTCCTGTGAACATCTCTTCAGATCCGGCAGATGGGTCCAGCACGGCGCAAAACGAATCAGAAATAGCTTTGGCGCAGCACTCCGAGTGATTTCAGAATGTGCCTTCTCTGGCCATGTGGCCAAGCTGGAAGAAGCGTTAGAAAAAGTCAGCTCTCAGGCTGTGGAGCCAGGATCTCATTAGGCATGGCAGAGAGGAGCACGGAAAGCAAATACCTGGCACCATGATTTCTCTTTAGCAAGAAGGGTATAGATTCTGGTCTAGAGGCAAATACAGTATTTGCAACAGATCCTCCCACCTGTCATGCCCTGGTACTGAGAGAAGGTCTCATTAAAGTAATCAGTTCTGGAGATGACACTATTTGCGCTCTCAGCTCAGGCTCTGAATTGGTAGCAGGGTCTCTGAAATTGGCAGGCAGGTGAGGATGCTGCAGTATGCATGAGCAATAAGAGGGGTCTCCTATTAGCACCGACCTTTGGGGAAATGCAAGTGAAGAGAGAGAAGAAGAAATAAAAAAAATATCAAGTCCAAGCCAGTGGAATGTCTCTTGCTTTGCCTGGTTTATTCATTGCTGCCTGCTTCCTTATTTACTGTTTATTTATTTACTTGGAGGCGAGGTGACCTTCAAAGCTGCTGCTTGTCACTAGCAGCCTCTTGGTTGCAAGTTGCATGTTAATTTTGGCTTAGGCACTGAAGCTGAATGTCCTAGGCATACTGCGGTGGAATCTGTGCCTCACATTTTCTGTGCTATTTAAAAGTAGGGGTCTGCTTTGGGTAGCCAGGCTGGATTTGCTGGCCTAAATAATAAAAGGCTGTAGGGAACATGTGGGCCTGCTGCTGCTAACTCCCCTCATTTTTATTCCACCTCAGCCCACTCAGATAAGGGATGGTATGACTGTCTGCCATAGAGGGATTGTTTGCAGGTCCCACAGCAGATGTGGAAATGTTCGCTTCCTCCAAACTCTGTCTTTGCAGGGAGCAATCATCCATCTCCCACAGATTCAATGCAACAGTTTTTGTTTTCATTTTTAACGGTCTGTAAAACCAGACATCTTTCCTGCATCTTTTTCCACCTATCCACACAGGTCTTCACGGTGAGTTTATAGCCTGCAGAGCAGCAAGGTCACTGCAATGACAACCCCAAACATACCCAAATTGTGTCTGTGGAGAATGATCTACAGAGTGACTATACTCACAGTGGCATGATGAAAGGAGGGACTTCCAGGGCAGGAGCCAAAGGAAAATATCAGATGTCTGCGGTATTTGTACCACTGCCAAGCTGACAGCAATGATTTGTTGGCAGCCATACACTTCAAGCCAGGACCTTGCAAGCCAGGCACCTTGTGGCAGGGTCTATAGTGTGCCCTGGACATGTCCCATTTGGGACATTTCTCTCTGTTTATTATTCCAAATAAATACAGTGCTCTGCTTAGTGTCCCAATTAATTCAGCCTGCTCTGGAGCAGGGGCTGACTCTGGGCTATTCGGAACAAATAATAACATTTCCCTGTGTGTTAGACAGATGCCATACTTCACCCAGAGAGGGAAGTTTTTTTTTCTGGGAGTGAAAACTTATCACCCTGGGTCTCACTTGCACAAACAGCAAATTTTGCTTCTTTGAAAAGCAGAGGAAATGAAGGCAGGCAAAAAAAAATTAGGGCAGGCAAAAAAATAAAGGCAGGAAACTAGTTTCTTGAAGGGGAGGGGTGAGAATGGTATAAAGTCTTCCTTTTCTAACCTTAAAAAATAATTCTGGTGAAAGTTGTCCCAAACAGCGAAAATATCTCATTCAAGATATAGGTGCCCCTTTTGAGAACACACAGCCTTAACCTGGTGAATCCTACCCATCATTTAGGATGAACAGCCCTCTAGGAGGAGCTATTTCTTTCCCTTGGCGACTGTGTCTGCTTCAAAGATAAGAATAGACAGATGTAATAAAGGAAAAGGAGCTCTACACCGAACATTAGAAAAAATGCATCGCAGCAGATGAACGGCAACACAGACACAGGCTGATTTCAGCTCAGCTCTGATTTCTAACCAAGCTCTTGAGAGCCTACTGCCGATCCAGAGAAAGAGGGAATCTCCAGCAGAAGATCAGTCTATTTTGGGTGTCTCTGCTGACTATAGGACAATCCTACTGACTGGGCTCTGACCAGAGGCACATCAGCTCCATGCCTTGAGTTAGACAGATTCATCCCAAGGCATAGAGACAGCTCTCTCCAAAGGTTTGCTTTTCTGAACAAAGAAAGCCTGAAGCAGGGGTAGGAGGGGGAGAGTGCTGGAAAACATCAGCTCCGAGACAGCCAAGCCAGTCCAATGACTTGAAGCAAGGTCTTAAAGCAGTGCCCTGAATTCTTCAGAAGTGCTACTGCACTCCTCGGATGCATAATCTGGGGCATGTTGAGTTAGATGAGGCAAGTCATTGTTTCTCTGGGTATGAAGGAAATGGGGAAACCCGATTCTGATGTCTGTGCCTGCAAGGGAACATCCAATGCTTGGAGAGACATCAGAAGAGAGCAACAAAAATGACTCAGAAGTCTGGAGGAAAAATCTCTGATGAGGAGACATTTCAAACACTTATCCTGTTCAGTTTATAAGAAGGAAGTCTGAGAGGTTACCTCCTTACAGAGAGGAGGCAGGGAATGAAGAGAAACATAACTCAAGCCAGGCTAGAGGAAATAAAGAGTAAGGGGTAACAGCAAGAGGATTTAACATGCTGGACAAGCTCCCAAGGAAACAGGTGGATATTCAGTCTCTTCAGAACAAAGTCTGGAAATTAGACTTTAATTCAGCACAAGGCATTGGACCCTTGATGAGAATAGGTGGGAATAACCAAGTTGGTTATGATATAAAGATATGATTAAAGAAACTTAAAGTCTTTAGTTAATTTAAAGTATATAAATCTGTGAAATTAAGCTAAGGTTCAGGCCAACAGAATGATCCTGGAGCCCTTCCCAGGTTTTGGAGCAATAT
The DNA here is from genome assembly GCA_013400035.1 of Rynchops niger. Classification (NCBI taxonomy): domain Eukaryota; kingdom Metazoa; phylum Chordata; class Aves; order Charadriiformes; family Laridae; genus Rynchops; species Rynchops niger. The sequence continues at coordinate 285,499 of VXBH01001893.1, forward strand.
ACAAACTGTCTGAGCACATTTAAGGCTCCATCACTTTGCAACATTTAATTTTGCAGCCCTGCACTGGTAAAACAGGGGATAAATGGTTCCAGGAATGCAAAGTGAATAGGATGGAGCAGTAGTAGATGCAGAAGTGGAGGAGAGTCCTGGAGTCTAATTTATTTTTTTTTAACCAAATCACCAGCTCCTCTCTCTTACAGATGCATATTCTTCTCGCACCCTCACCGACTTGCAAAGATCTTGTCCTACCTCTGCAGCCCTGCCAGGCTCATCTAAGGCCTCATGATCTGCTGTCAGAAATTATAAAGACGTTCCTAATTTCCAGGCTGAGCAGCCAGGATCACATTTGCAATCAAGTTTAATCACAAGTGTAACTGAGTGGATTGCAAGTGATAAGCCCCGTCTGCAGACAGCTGTGATGTAATGAATATGACAGTTCAGAATTGGGTCTGAAGGTTATTTTGGGGGAAGGCAGAGAACCACAAAATTAGACTCAGTGCAGGGGAAAAAGAGAAAGATAAAAAGAGAGCCAGTGCTTCGAACTCACACTGCTAAGAGATCCCCACCCTGCCAGGAGAGACAAGCTTAAATAATCTAAATTAATTTGTGGAGGAAGGCAGCCACTCAAAGAGAAATCTAACAGGTGACCACAGCTGGCATGAAATTTCACAGGATGAGAAGGCAAAAGGACTGAAATGAAATAGCTACCAGCTGTCCCTGCCTTCATGAGCCTAGAGGAATAAAGACCCCTGTTCTCAAAACACTCCGATGCTGAATGCATGAGAAACAGCACTTTGGAAGATGGGCCAGGAAAAATCACCTGAGAGCAAACCTGGTGTCTTCAGATGCATTCTTGGCTTTTGCTAAATGCAAGTTACAGGTTAGCCAAGTGGTATGTGTTGAGTGGCAGATACCACAGGCTCCTGCCTCATGTTTTTCTTTCCTGTGGCCACAAATCACAGAATCACAGAATGATAGGGGTTGGAAGGGACCTCTGGAGATCATCTAGTCCAACCCCCTGCCAGAGCAGGGTCACCTAGAGCAGGTTGCACGGGAACATATCCAGGCGGGTTTTGAACATCTCCAGAGACGGAGACTCCACCACCTCTCTGGGCAGCCTGAGAGTCCTTGCCATAGTTTCTCTTCTCTGATGGCCACATGCTAGATACAGTTTGGTTTGCAGTCCACAAGTGCCCTTCATCTTTAAGCAGAAAATTACGGAGCAACAGAAGGGCAGCAGAGCAGTAAGGGGCAGATGGTGCCTGCTGGGGAGTTTCCCATCACAAGGCTTAGCTCATCCACAGACCTAGTCATCTCCCCAGCAGTGCTCCATTGCTCTGCACCAGGGAAAATGTTATTCACGAGGCCTGGGGTCAGGCTTTAACAAATGTGCTTTTCTGGAACAGAGATTGAGGTAACTGGAAGGAGTTGTCTCATTTGCAACAGAGGGGAAGAGAGACATTGGCCCATCAATTAAGCACTATCTTCTGGTCACAGAATCTATGGACTTGGTAAAGTGGCTTGGTTCATGATGTCATGAGATCTTAAAAAATAAATTTGTGATCACATCATGAGCTAAGGAAGGTTAGTTCGGGTTTGTCCCATTGAAATGGGAATGGACACAGACCAAAGGTTTTTACTGCTGGACCAGGCCATGGGTCCATTTATCCTGCCCTTGCTAGGTCATTTCAGGCTGTTGGTCCATCCATCGGAAACTCTCCTCTTGTCACAATGGATCATGGCATCACCCGTTTCTGCATCCTGTGTCCTGCTGTACTGCTGGTGTGCTACCTCCTGGCCTGTCAGATCAAATCACTGGCTTCTCCTGCCTCCAGCCATTGCTAATATTCAATGAGTCAGAAAGGAGCTAAGATCAGCGTGACCTTCATCAATAGGATGATGTCACACACTGACAGACAGACATGATAAAGGTAAAAGCAGGCAGACTGATATCCCTCCTGAATTCTCTGTCCAGAATTGTAGACCACGATAAAAGCATCTGTTCCTAAAGAAAATTCAGCTACCTCTGCTGACCTCGGTCTGTGTGCTGCACGCTTGGAGACAGCTATCAGTCCAGAGAAGAGCAACCTTCTGCGTATTGACTCCCTAAGTAAACTCTTCTATAAAGCTGAATTGGGTGAGGGTCAGTCTGACTGGAGGAGAGGAGAGAGGTCTCCAACAAATTTCACTTCAATCATCTTTTGTTAAAAATGTACCTGGTGCCTTTTTGTCCTAAAATCCCAGGACTCTGTACGCTTGTTGTCACAGGGAAGCAAATCTGACCGAGTTGTTAATGTGGATTAGCTGAACTGCAAGAAAGCACAAGTGTTTTTTTTCAGAGTTACAGTATCCTTAGTCTGACTTGTCCCAATCCCTTTGGGCAGAGTTATTTTTCCCACAAATGGTAACACTGTTTGACTAGTCCACCTGTCCACTATATTTATCAACCACAGGTTATCTCTTCCAAATTTCTGTGTCCAAGCCCAGCTTGATTGTTGCTTGTGCTGCTCTCCAGCCAAAGGCTGGGGAATGCTATAAGAAGGAAAAACAGGTCTTATGGATTGTCATGCAGGACACATGGGTTGAATTTCCACTGGGTGAGTGACCTTAAAGTTACTGAATCACCCTGCTCCTCCTTCCCCCATGTATCAAAGCAGAGCACTGACAACGATCTGTTCTGCCTGCACACCCAGCCCACGTGTTTTTTAGATGCTTTTGGCACAAGCCTTGGTGTTGCAGGCTCTACAGTCCTTGTGGCCTCTCATCACCATTGCAGGGCTGAAGATAAAGAGGGCTTACGGTGTTATGACAACATTGTCTTGGCTTGCAAATGGACCCAGTGAATCCATCGTAACAACTGGCTTCTACCTCAGCCAATGCTCCATGAGAAAAGGAGAGAGAGGGAATTTATAGGACACTAAGACAAAGACTTGTCAATAGTCATTCCACAACTCAGTTGGACTACTGGACTTGAGCTCTGGAATTTCTAGTCTTTCAAAAGGTCTCTTCCTTCTTCAAGCTATCTTCTGCCTTACCAATGAAAATGTTCAGCTCTGTCCTTAGCAGACATGCTTCCCACTGATTCTTTTTGCTGCTGGATGCCAGTGAAACATTTCTGAATCTTCTGCCTGCCTACATTTCCTTAGACCAGCTCACAAATAGCCAACAATTGAGTGGTTTTTTCCCTAGATTCAAAGAAAAGAATCCCTCCCCTCCCCCCAAAAAAAAAAAAAAAAAAAAAAAAAAAAAAAAAAAACCCAAAAAAAACAAAAAAACAAAAAAAAAACCCCCCCCCCCCCCCCAAAAAAAAAAAAAAAAAAACAAAAAAAAAAAAACAAACCCAAAACAAACAAGCAAACCAAACCCAAAACAACTACAAATCTGCTTATGGACTGCAGTATGGGAAAAATTGGACGACACCTTTTTAAACCCATCCAGAGCAAGGATGTTTCAGCTCCAGGATTTGTGTCTGGTAACTCTGGGCTAAGTCAGCTCTCCTGGTTCAACTGGCATTTTAAAGATATTTTCAGTGAGTAGGAACAAGTGGCTGACAAAATGTAATCCACTGGAAGCTTGTTTATCTTTCATGGGAACAATCAGAGCAAATGCAGATGTCTTCTCTGCAAGAACATAAGAAATGCAGTGTGATGTCAGATTGATGGTCTAGCTAGCCTGACTGCCTACCTCGGTGGCCATATGAGAAGCCAGTTAGGAACACATATAAGCCCAGCTACTTCCCATAGTTCATTTCCTTTGTAAGCCCCCATCATGAACAGCTGCTGCATTCATGATTTTAGATGTTTTCCCTTTGCTTATCTTGTTAATGAGATTGACCACATGAAGTGATCATTCCTGGCCACATTTAAAGCCGACAGGCTTTAGGAAATTTATTTTGGTTTCTTTCTCCTGAAATAGATGTCTCAGGCCAGATGTACTAGGCCCTCTTAGTCCACTCTGATCATGAGAGTGCAGAGTAACTGCAACTACCTTGCAGCTGGTCAAACTTTGGTGAGATGTCCCATTCCCAGCAGAGGTGAAGCTGTTTGCTCCTACTCAATAATTCATTCACTCTGTAGAGGTAGAAACTGTTGTTGGATTGAGTGGTGACTGTGCTCCTTAATTACAAAATCTTCGTGGTTGGAAAGGACCTTTAAGATCATCGAGTCCAACCAAACAACCTACAATCGCTGCCACTACAGCATGCCCTGAAGTGCCACATCCAGACGTTTCTTAAATACCTCTAGGGATGGTGACTCAACCCCCTCCCTGGGCAGGCTGTTCCAGTGCCTGACCACTCTGTCAGTAAAGGAATTCCTCCTAATATCTAACCTAAACCTCCCCTGCCGCAGCTTCAGACCATTTCCTCTGCTCCTGTCATTATTCACCTGGGAGAAGAGGCCAACCCCCACCTCTCTCCAACCTCCTTTCAGGGAGTTGTAGAGGGCAATGAGGTCTCCCTTCAGCCTCCTCTTCTCCAAGCTAAACATGCCCAGCTCCCTCAGCCTCTCCTCAGATGACCTGGTCTCCAGAGCCCTCACCAGCCTGGTAGCTCTCCTCTGGACACGCTCCAGCACCTCAATGTCCCTCTTGTACAGAGGGACCCAGAACTGAACACAGCACTCGAGGTGAGGCCTCACCAGTGCCCAGTACAGAGGCACCATCACTTCCCTGCTCCTGCTGGCCACGCTGTTCCTGA
>VXBH01001893.1:290507-306238 GCA_013400035.1 Rynchops niger
GCCCTGCACTTGCCGCGAGAGCTCACTCAAGATGATCCTCTCCATGATCTTTCCTGGTACTGAGGTCAGGCTGACAGGCCTGTAGTTCCCTGGATCCTCCCTCCGACCCTTCTTGTAGATGGGAGTCACATTAGCCACCCTCTAGTCATCTGGTACCTGCCCTGTTGATCAGGATTGTTGAGAAATGATGAAGAGAGGCTTGGTGAGCTCTCCCACCATCTCCCTGAGTACTCTTGGGTGAATCCCATCCGGTCCCATAGATTTATGTGTGTCTAGGTGCCGAAGCAGATCGTTGACTACTTCCTCCTGGATTATGGGTGGGTTGTTCTGCTCTCCATCCTTATCTTCCAGCTCAGGAGGCTGAGCACCCTGGGGAGAGCTGGTCTGACTATTGAAGATGGAGGCAAAGAAGCCATTCAGTATCTCAGCCTTCTCCTCATCCTTGGTCGCAACTTTGCCCCCTGCATCCAGTAAGGGATGGAGATTCTCCCTGGCCTTCTTTTTGTTGATGTATTTATAAAAGCTTTTTTTGTTGTCCTTAATGTTAATTGCCAAGACGCTTCAATCAAGTGAGAAATGCTAGGTGGAATAAATTAAGAACTTTTAGTTTCTTGACCAGTCCCATTCCAAGTGTTTTTTGTTTCTGAAACCTCTCTTGTCTTGTATTGTATTGTGCTTACTATGGAGGAGTTACAAATCCTCAACAAACCTGGTCTTCTTCTGAACAGACAGCTTCATCTGCTGCCAGATTTCAGAAAGGATCCTAATACCCTTCATGCCAGCACAGATAAGTCTGCAGCTGTTTCCAGCCCTCCAAGAATACCCGTCTGGAGTTGGAGACCAGAGCTCTGGCCTGTCACCCAACTGCATATGGACTTTAAAAATAAGACCTCGAGGCATAAACAAGTTCAACCCCTAAGTGTTCACTTTCACATGAATGCCTGGTCCAGAAGCTGAAGATCTGTCAACAGATGCTTCCTCCTGCTGCATAGCCAGACTTCTCACATCCACCCAGTGCCGTCGGTGGTATGTGCTGCTCTGCTGTGTGCCTCTGGCTTTCTCTTTCTGTAATCCAGATCGCACCCTTTGTGACCCTACCCCCCAGAGACCCAACAAATCCCTTTTCAGACCAATCATCCACCAGATGTTGGTGCTGTGAATTGTCAAAAAACTTTGGTCTCCACTGATATCCTGGTAGAACCAAGCTGTTATTTTTTTTTAACTAGTCTGGACTGAAACTGAGAGACTGTAATGACTGTCCTTGTGGGTTTTATTAATATTGCATTTGATATGTGTGGATGTGAGCCATACTCAAGAAAATACTCAAGCCATACTCAAGCAAAAATGGTCATGACATTATCAGCTTTGGCCATCTTTTAACTCAGTTCTCCTGAAAGACAGACAGCTTCACCATAAATAGGAATAGGGATAGGATAACAAAAAAAGGGCACTAGGGAAACTGTCCTCTGTAACATCACAAGATGTGATGGAGCATCCCAAGAAATTTGTGCTGGAAGAAGGATGGACGTGCCTGGAGGTTGATTCTAATGGCTCTGAGATGAACATGGGTTGGAGAGTGGGGCTGACTGTGCCAAAGACAGAATGAAGTTTCCATCCTTTGGGGAAGCTAGGAAATTAATGCAATGGTCATTAACATAAAGCAAGCACTGGTAACATCCATGGTGAATCACGCTGTAGGTCTACCTAGCCCAGTATAGGGAAGAGTATAAGAGAAATGCCTACAGTTCTACAGCCACTAGGGGACAAAATCATAAATATTCCTAAGGTATCTTTGTATTTACTAGTAATTCCATGAGTCTTTTTCCCATTAAGTTGTTTAAAATGTTTAGATCAAGTAAACTTTCACCATTTGCAGTATCCCTTGGCAAGGGAAGTTAATCCCTGAACCGCAGATTAACTGCACGTTGTGTGAATCAGGTTCTGTGTTACAACCTGCTATTTTCTCAAGCATCTTTTTTTTGTCCTTTCAAAGAAACAAAAGAGAGTTGCTCTCTTTCATCCTCTTCATGCCACTCATAATCTGATAGACCATTATCATACTCTGCTTCTGTCATCTCTTATTCAGATGAAATATTCCTAGAGTATTTCATTTTTCTATACCTTTGATCAATCTATTGCCCTTCTACATACCTTTTCCAGTTCTGCTGCACCCTTTCTGGGAGGGGGGACACCAGAGCTACTCAAAAGATTCAAGAAGCAGGCACACATTGAATTTACCCAGGGACATAATAATGCTTTCTATTTTGATCTCTATTCCTTTTCTATTAATTCTTAACATTCAATTTGCTTTTTGTCACTACCATTGAACACTGAGGTGACATATTCATAGAACTGCCTGTTATAAACGCCAACTCATTCCTGAGTAAGTAATGGTCCATTCAAAGCTCATCACTATATGTAAAGTTAGGATTGCTTTTCCCCCCCATGTGTACCACCCTGTACTTATTTCCACTGAATTTCAGCTGCTATTTTATCATAAAATCACTCAGCATTGTGACGTCCCTCTGCAATTCTTCCACATCATCCCTCATCATTACTGCCTTGTATAACATCATCAGAGGATTTAAGTCACCTCATTACATCACTCAGCACCAACACACCTGATTTACATCTCCCTTAGTGGTATTTCTCCACCTTTCCATCTTGATGGCCAGGCTCTGTTCTAAGTAGCAGTAATGCAAACCCCTACAGAGAAAACACGCTTATGCTATTTGTTTCTCTAAGTTCTTGGGTACAGGCAGGTAGCACTGACACAAGTAATGGCTTTGCCTTTATCTGTGAGTGGGGAGTGCATGTACTGAATTCAGAGCAAGCTGTTTTGAGTAGGCTGTGAAACGAGAGCCTCTGTGTGCATGCGCTTGCCCGTGTATCTTTTCACCTGCTTCTTTTTCCTGGTGCGCATGTGGCTTTGTGTGTGGCCTTCCTCTGAATTTATTTTACTTGCTTTTTGACTGCAATAATAATAATACTAGTGTTAAAAAGAAACCTTCTCCTTTAAATTCCCCAATGCCAAGAAATGAACTTTGAAATATGAAGGTTAGCAAAGACTTTGGGAGCAACTTTGAAAGCAGCTAAGCTGTAAGTGATCGCCTTGTCCTTTAATCAGATGCTTGGCTTTGCAGCTCCAGCCATCTTCACGGATTAACTCCAGTGAACTTTCTGAACTGCTTTTATGGAAAAGCACATCAAACAGATGACTCTGCTAAGAAGGAATTAATCAATTAAGCAGAAGCAGAGAACCCTACTCTCTGCTGAGAAACTGTTCTACTGACACCTTCCCCCTCCCCACCTTCCTTACACCTTCCTGTAAAACTTGTTTTCTTTATAATAGAGGAAGGATATTAAAATTTAGATGTAGGTTCACCCCACACATGGCTTCTCTTCCTGCCATTTTTCTTCTAAGATAAATATGTTTTGTCTAGTCTGTAACTGTGAGCTCTGCAGGGACCAGCAGTCTCCAGTTGTGGCAATATCGCTGGCATGCATTTCCTAGTGAGCCAGGATGAATAGACTGAATGATCCTGCAGTGCCTTGGGCGATGAGTATTTGTCTCCCTGTGGTGAAGGGTCGTAGGTTTTCTGTCTGCATCTCCAACAGGACCTATTTAGGATCTGGCATTTCCATAACTATCTCAGAGGCCAGCTGTGTGCCCCAGTAAATCAGTGAGGTGGTAACAGCAGTGTGGCAGGTACCCTTTAGACCGAGTGGGAACCAGTTGGATGCTAAAGGCGTAGTGGGGTCTCCTAGAAAATTACCAAACTTCATGCCTAGGGGAGGACAAAATGAGCTCAATCACATTGCTGCTGCCAGGCACAGGAGGAAGCTATGGGATAAAGGGATTCACACTGTGCTATATGACAGCACTGCTTGGACACTTCCCTGCTAAAGACTGCCAAGTACTTCCTGAAAATCTCAGGATCTAGCCTCCCGAGGCAGCTATGAGCTCCTGTGTTCTCATTTGTGGTGACTGACACTCTATGGGCATCATTGAGGAAGCTGTGCCCAGTGGCTGGGAGGTCTGAGATGGGAGCAGCTGACTCAGTTCTCCTCTTCCCTGTGGTCCCAGCTGAGTTGCGTAGGCTTGGATTCAACGTACTGCTTTAGGCACATAACAGGCATTCTGGTCTAAGTTGGTCTTCTAGGGGCTTTCTATTGTCAATGGAGAGAGAGAGGAATTTCCAAGGAGAAAATAACCCCTTCCTGAATTAAGTGCGTAAATCAGGTAGTATGAAGCGGTCACTGGAGGTGTGAAGGAAGGAACTCAAGTGACTTGCAGGCCATGCTCCTACACGCCATCATGAATATCTGTACCTATTTAGGGCACCCACTAGTGTTCTAAAATTGGATTCACAGTATTTAGCTTCTCTTTGTAAGTCAATATAGAGAAACCAGGGATGCAAGTTCAGATTTTCTTTTTTCTCCCCCGGAGCAGGCTTCTTTTGACTTGAAAATGGATGATCTTTCATGACAGAAAGAGTTATGAAATTATAGTGTTGCTGCAGATGGCATTTAAGGGAGGTTCCTCCCATCTGTTTGCTCTTGAGAGTTAAATTCCTGATGTTATAGAATTTTGTAAAAGGCAAAACATACTTCCAAGAACATGAAATCTGAGCTACCATACCAACCTTCACAGCAACATAGACAAAAAGCAGGGGGGCAGTCTGCAGAAACTTGGCTGTATTGCCTCTGATAAAGGAATTCTGCCTTTCTTCTGCAAGATGAAGTGACTTTCTCCCAGGACAAACCTATCTACAACTTCAGGAGTAGTTGGAGTTCAAGTCACAGCTTTTGTTAGCTGGAGAGTTGCAGTTTCTCTTGCAGAAAATGAGATAATTCCTGTAGTTCTCAAAAATAATCCTTGTAATCTAGACTAGGATAGACTGTGTCATCAGTCCCTTCTCTCCCCTGTCACATTCGCTCCATTATATCAAGTTATTAGGAGACATCTTAATACTTCTGTTTCTTGTCCGTACTGGTCCTAGAGAGAGGGTGATCTATAGGAGATGGTGGGATTTTTTCTTCTAATTCACATCCTAAAAAAATTCCTCATCTGTTTATCATCATTTGTACTCATGTTAGCACTGTCATCTTTCTTAAGTTGTTCTTCATCCTCCCTGGTGCTTACCCCAGGTGTATTTAGAAAAGTGCTTTTATAAAATGGAAAAGATCTGTTGGCTTTCAGTTTATTTCCAGCTGGGTAGGTGTTTGAAGTATGGCTATGCAGGTCTCAGGTTGCAAGAAGACAGAAATGTATCAAAGAACTAGTTAACATCAAAGCAACTCCCTCACAGAAAGATTTCTCCTTCTTCCAAAAAGTACCTCATTAGATTCTGTACAATATCTCTTATTTCTGGATATCACAAGAATGCCATGGTCTAATAACTTCTACTAGCCATGCCTGGCTACTTTCTTGCTGTCACCCATTTGGCTTTACAGATGATTCAGCCTTTAGGCAATGATTTAGGATATAATTATAGTTTTTCAACTCAGCCATTCCCCAGTGAATATAGAGATGCTGGAACTTCCTTAACAAGGCTGATAATCTAACTCCAAACACAGACGATTTCCATGCTTATGTCTAGTCCTTGGTATATACTATGAATGTGACTTTGTGCCACTGCCTCTAAGGCTGCTGGAAAACCAAAGACAACCTCCCAATTGGATTTTTCTCAGTGATTGTCTCAAATGAATGAACTGGCAGTTGCAGACCTCTCTGCACAGGTAATTGTGGGCTCCAGATAAAGCAGAAAAGTGCTACACTTCCACCCCAGAGCCCTCCAGCAACAGTTGGAGGAGGACAGATCCACAGAGCATATGAGATTGAAGACACCTCTGGAGATCACTTTGTCCACCCATTCCATTCAAAGCAGGGTCAGCTACAGCAGGTTGATCAGGCCCTTGGCTGGTTGGGTTTTGGACGTCTCCTTAGATGGGAACTCCAGAGTCTTTCAGAGTAACCTGCCCCAGTGTTTGATCACCCTCACAAGGAAAAAGGTATTTTTATTATTTTAAACAGAATTTTTTGTGTTTCAATTTGTGCCCATTGCCTCTAGTCTGTTCACTGGGCATCACTGAGAAAGGTCTGGCCCTGTCTTCTTTACGCCCTCCCATCAGGTATTTATACACATTGATAATATCCCCTTCTTAAGATGAACCTTCTCTTCTCCAGGTCGAACAGTCCTAGCTCTCTCAGCTTCTTCTTGTATACCAGATGCTCCAGTCCATGCATCGTCTTTGTAGTCCTTTGGTGGGCTCTGTCCAGTATGTCTCTCTCTCTCTCTCTCATACTGGGGAGCTAGATAACATTCCAGATGTGGCCTCACTCGGTCTGGGCAGAGGAGAAGGATCACCCCCCTCAAACAGCTGGCAATGCTCGTCCCTAAAAAAAAGTACTTCTGATTTCAAAAAAACTGAGATCAGAAAGCAAATCTGTGCTGCCTTTTTGAGAGCTACAGCACACAGCTGAGTGCTTTCAATGCCCAGCACTCTTGGTCCTCAGCTGAGATATTTTTGCAACAGGGAATTCCAATAAAGTTAGGGTATCTGCAGCATTTTTAAGGTTTGTCAAGATCACTCCTGCAGCAGTAAGCACTGATGAAATTGCTTGTGAAGAAATAAACGGGACAGGAAAAGGCACATTTTATTTTTGGATTGAGAGTTAAGACCTTTTAGATAGTACTATTTCCTGACTCTAATGAGCAGGGTATCTTGATCCAATCTTTTTCATTGCATTTTTGTCCCCCAATCATGGGATTTTTATTTTAAAGGACACAAGCCTGCAAACACTGTACCCAGCTCTGCTTGAGCCTTCTGGGAACTAATATGTCTGTTTTGGAGAGGATTGCAAAGAGTAACTGGCAACAAGACTGGGCCTGTGATTTGTATTTGCACATCATTTAGAAAAACAGAAAGTGGCTGATCACAGAAAGTGGGCTCTGCAGGTTCAGTGCCCTTCCATTACGTGACCCTCCAAATCTTGTTACCAGCAAAAAGGACACACTATATCTGTAGAAAAAAACCCTCTCTTATTGTTAGCCCAATTACAGTATTAACAGTTGGATCAAAACATAACATTTATTATTAGTCCAGTCACGCTAATACCAACACTCACAGTCCAAAGTAGCACAGAAAAGCATCATTAATAATAAAGGCAAAATCATTAAGCAAAATAACTTCCCTTTTCACTAATGTGATGCTCACCTTGCTAGCATCCCTCCAGGCCCTACAGTCGAAGGCACCAGTGTCCTACAGCAGAAACTTGAGGGCTGTCACCGCAGTCTTCACCACCCTGAGGTCTACTCTGGCAGGAATGTGATGTCCATGGTGGGATTTCTTCCTCCTCATTCTCAGATCCCCCCCAAGGATACCTTCACACCCTCTCCCCACAATCTGTTCCCTTCTCCCTGGTCCCCAGCCCCGCTGGCAGAGCTGCCCAGCCCCCAGCCCAGGCACACAAAGGGCTGGTGGTTGCTGGGCAGTGCCTGCCCGGGGCGGCAGCTCTTGGCCATGCGGGTTGTCCCCAGCACTGAGCTCAGGCAGGTCGGGCACGAGCCCTTGGCCCTGGGACACTTGTGATCAGAGGGACACCCAGCTCAGGGCACGGCAAGCCCCGAGACATCCTGAGACCCTGCGGTGTTGGGTCAGTGCAAAGTCCACAGCCATCTGGTAGTGATGGCCAAAATCATACTGAGTGGGCTGCAAATCATTCATGGCTTCTGGATTAGTACTTTGGTTATACTGGGCCACAAATCGGAATAAAAGACTTGGATTAAAGGAGACTCTCCCATAGCTGCTGGTGTCAGGATGCACTGCTACCCAATATTGATCCCAGCCATGTCAGCACATGATCCACTCTTGTCTCCAGCAAGACCTCAAGTTCTTCTTCCTCCCATGCCCCACATTGTGGTAGAGGCAAGTTCATTTTGATGGGACTTAAAGAATCAGAAAATAGATGAAGATAGATAAGGGCTTCCACTGAGACAACCAGCTGCACTTGAGTATGGATGTAATGCAGAGGGTGGGATCAAGTGGCCTACACAGACACTGAGTGCCGTTTGAGATGCCCCCAAGTGTCCTTCCTGGACTCTACTACCAGCCCAGAAGGGCTCAGCTCTCCAGTTGGTCCTGTGCCATATCTGCCAGACTCAGACAACCCAGGGCATCTCAGATGGCACTTGGTGATACATTTAGAAAAGTGCTTCACAACTCCTCTGACCCCCAGGCCAGGTGGACTGTCTGACATCTGCTGCTTTTCTAAATATAGACCAGAGGAGATGTCTGAACTCTGCTGGGGCTGTTGTCTCCGAACTGTTCCAAAGTTGGAAATCAAAGAAGAAAGAATATTTCTCATTAACTGCTGTGCACAGAGGCCTGTTCATCTCAGTTTCATGAGAACATAATTGAAAGCCAGGATGTTTTTCACTTCATTTTGTGTTTGTGCTCATCCCCTTTGCCACAACTTCCCACAGTCCTTTTAATGATGAGAACAAAAGCTTGTTTTCAAAGAACATATTTTCCTGTGGTTTTGGTCCTGTGATATCCTAAAGAAAGGAGGCATGGAGTAGCAAATAACACATCAGCGTTTGCCACGTGGCAATGGCCTTCTCCTACTCTCTTTCTTAGTTCGTTTCTTCAGCCTCCTTTCCCTTTCGGTTGTCGTGTAGAAGAACAGTATATAGGATCGGCACTTGCTTTCCTGCTATAAAGTGCAGAGGATGCCCAGTAGAAGTCTATAGTCAATGAGATGTCACACTAGCATGTACAGCTAAAGTCTACTACCAAAGCACAACCTGTAGATATTTATCAGTGGGGACTCTACCTCTTAATGAAGATGCAAGCCTCCATCACTCATTTTTGAGCTGGTGAATGGTATAATGCTTTCCTTGCCATCCCTTTCCTGACTGCTCAGGGGACTGGCACCACTTTTACTTGGTGTTTTCAAGCAGTTTGACTTGTCTAAATAGTTGCAAGGCTGTTCTAATTTTCAGATGTTTGCTTTTTTGTCCTGATCTCAGCTCTGACAGAGTTACAGCTTTTCTCAGCAATATGGCAGGACAACAGGAAAGTCCATCTTGTTTTAAGTGGATGGTATAAGCTTTGTGCTGAAAATAAAACTACACTGTAAAACAGGCTGTCCCCCGAGTGCAATCCTGGACAGATTTCTGTATCTGTCTCCAGAGAAGAATCCAGCTTTTCGGAGTCCACAAATCTTCCTGTGCCTTGGAAATAAACATGGGGCTGAGCCTCTCTGCATCTGTTAAGGCTGATGGCATGATGTTAATGCTGATGACTGACCTGGCTTCTCCACAGCAGCCCATTTACACACAAGGTGTGGAAACCTTCCACGTTTACAAGTTTTATATTTTGACTGGATTAGAAAGGTCTAATTATGGCATGGTTTACAAGTGTTGCTTAGCTCAATGGCTTCAGAAACAGAAAGGTAATCTGTTTCATCATTTCACCTCTCACTAATGAGCTTTGTTTTGCTTTAGCCGTTAGGCCTGATGACTTGCAGTGGTCAGAGCCATGCTTTCCTAGCTGAAACATGACATACACCGAGACCTGGTGACATAAAGGCTTCCTGCACACCTGTGTCTAGTAGCATAAGGGCCAAGGACTTGTTGCTTGGTGGCAACTTTTCAGCCTGCTCTGAGTTGATGAGGCAACAAGTCATCATGGTTCAACCATGGAATTCCACCAGCCATGCTACGCCATCCATCTGCTCTGAGGTAGGGAGAGAGAGAATTACCTGTACTTACTGGTGACCTCTGAAAGCCCATCACCTGGAGAAGGATATAAGGTGATGGCTTTACTCATCAAGGCACTTGGATACACAGTGCAGAAGAAGTGGAGAAGAGGGGAGAAGTGGAGGTAAAGCGCCACCAACCCTTATTTGCAGATGGGCCCTTTGCACTGATGGTTTCTCTAATTCAGGTGTGGATGTGTTGAGACATCTGGTCTTCACCAGGCAGGTACAGGGAAGGGCACAAGGCAGGGAAGGGCACAGGTGTGTACGGGAAGGGTTGTGACACCCTGGTGAGACCTTTCTTGAACGATTCATCTGTCAGCATGGTGGACAGAAGCTGGAAGGTCCGTGGAGGCTGCAGGGAAGAGAAAGAGCCTGCAGTGTAAAAATTAAGAGCAATTGGTGCTGAGTGATTGGGTTTGTGTGACTTCAGCTCCCTCTCTCAGACCTAAGAAGATGGGACATGACTGCAGCTTGCTGAGAAATTAGTTTGGGAACCAAAAGCACCTCGTTTAACACCAGATTTATCCCATTTTGAGGCCTTTAAGGAAGTTTTTCTGGCTTTCGCTTGCAGGGTATTGCTTCTGGTCTGGTCTCTTGCACCTCTCCCTGCCTTCTCCTCCTGCTGGTTGCCCCGTCATGCAGCCCCTCTTCTCACAAGCTGCATTCAGAAGCCATCTCCCAGACCCATATAACTTTCCTGGACCACTGGTCTCTTTATATCCCAGATTTCACCCTAACAGTGGTGGGGTCTATCAGGCAGATTTGATGTGAATGGATTAGGGACTGATAGGCTTTATTCTGTGATTGATTAACACCTCTCTACCCTTTAGTACCAGAGTAATTGTGAATGACAGACAGCCTTGGAGGAAGGACTGGTGGATTTGGGTTAATTTTTCACTCTCCCCCTGCATCTTCCTTATTGTGACAAGAGAAAGAAGGGAACAACAGAGGGGGTGCTTGATTCCTCGTCTGACAGTACCCCTGGAAGGTCACAGGAACACCAAATTGTGATGAGACTGGCACATTTTTAATTCTATCTCATTACAGCCTCTGTTAAAGCTACATTACAATAATTGCTTTAGTTCTGCCATGGTATTTTCAGGTCTCTTAATGTAGCTGTCAGCTCAGCATGCAGGGAACTAACACCAGCCAAAAAAAAAGAAAAAGGAAAGGAGAGGAAACACTCAAATGAAAGTCTGGTAGACTCGCAGAGAGGGTCCAAGACTGGGTCAAATTTTGTGTGAGAGTAGGAGGTGGTGAAGTCCAGGCTGGCCGGGGGTGCTGCTCAGGTCCTGCTGCTGAGGGACCTCTAGGAACTGGAGACAATGTTTGGATTCTCACGTCTCACACCACAGGTTCCCACAAACCCACCTCTGGTCAGAGAAATGGTGGTGTTTTACACTCTGCAAGGTCTGGCACAATGGAAAGCGGGCACTGCAGTGGCATTTTGCATTTGCTTGTGATGTTTTGAAGCACTTCTCCATACCTGAGCCACTATGGTGCACTCAGTCTAACAGCCTTCTCTTTTGGGCAGCAATCATGGATTAAAATACCTCAATGGATTCAGTGCAGGATAAATATTTACCCACAAGGCACAAACCATAGAAAGGGAGGATTCATCATCCACCCTGAGGAGCTCGCTTAGCTCAGCAGCCCTCCCAGGAGCTGTGCTCTCCGTGATTTTAGCCTTGGTCCCTTTTGCAGCCACTCCTGGCTTTTTTGTTGCCATCCTCAGTCAAGTGAACCAGCTCTGGCTGCCTTCTCCAGGCCTGCACAGCCTTGGCCACCCCACAGCCAGCCAGCTTTGCCTCCCAACCCCTCACAGTCCTACACATCCGCAGCAACGTCCGCACCCTGACCCCACAGCTCAGCAGCTGCTTGTGCAAGCCCTGCATCCCACCGCAAGAGAAACAACCTCCCCACCCTCAAGAACGCCTCCTTAACCACTGAACACTTCAGAAAACCATGAATACAACATAGGCACACCCTTTAAAAAGCAGGCACTCCTCCCCTCCCATATGACCCCACTGCATCTGTGGGCAGCCCGCCCTTTGCTTCCAAGCGTGCTTTCCTCCCTACATGTGCTGTGCATTCAAAAGCATGTCCACCATGAAGACATGTCCCTTTCTCAAACCCACACCCTTACACACACAACACAAACACACGCTCTTGCACTTCCTCCATTCCCACAGCCATCCCTTATTCATTAAGTTCTCCATAGGAATTTTCAACTATATGTGAAGAATTGTTCATAATTAGTTAACAAGATAGAAAAATAAAGTCTCCTAAGCTGTCAGCAATCCTCCAGAAAACCAGCAACAGATCTGAGCGCCATTTGGTCTAATTAGTCTTGATATTTCACACAACATATTTCTCAGTTTTCGGTGGAGAAGGGGATAAAAAAATCCCTCTGAGGAGAACAACAGGAGTATTTTTGTAGAGGATTTGGTGGCAAAGCCAAAGGGAACTCTTAATAAACAAATGTGCATTTATATTCCTTTACTGAATCTTTCACAACAGTTTCTTCAACTTCTGCTTCTGTGGGCGTGTGCAAGCAGGGGGTGGGGCCAATCTGCAGCTGGCATAAATCAAAATCGTTCTTCCCTCAGTATATCCTTATTAATTTTCTTTCCTGTAGTGAGGTCAAAGGTCATTGGTGATCAGCCTGTACCTCTCGTCCTGCAGGATGATAGTACTGTTGGTGGAAGGGTGCTGAGATACCCAGCAGAGGATCCAGCTGCATCCTGCCTGTCTCAACACCTTCATTAGCTCTGTAGACCGCAGCTGAAGTTGGGCTCTGATGTGTCCAAAAAAACCTATACAGAGCAAGTGAAATCTGCCTCCGCAGACAGGTATTTGTCAATCCACATACGGATCTCCAGGGTTCCTTCCTCATATGCTTGCAGGAGCCATTGGTAGAAGGCCAGTTTTTGTGGATGACCACCTCTAATGGACCATGGTGACAGTGGTGTCCCATGGCTTGAAGCAAATTAACAGGTTGTCTATGCAAGATGTGCGAGACCAGAGTGTCTCTGTCCCCTTTGTAGTCAGTAGAAAGAAGATGTGTGTTGTCATCATGAGAGGCACCTAAGACGGAGGCATGGACTCACCGCCAATAAGTGCCAACCTCATCAGTGACTGTGGAAGGAGTCTAGACAATTATTTAGGGAGGGTATCCAACAATTACAACACCGCATCTGTCTCTGAGCACGTCATCCTCAGCTCTCTTCATCAGAAGAAACAGTCAGTGTGGGCAAGGAAATTTAGTGTGATTCATCTCTTGCAGACATGACATCCACTCTTCATCGGTTGACTGACAGCTTGAACTCCACTGATGATATTGACTCAATCTCAATTGTCTGCAAAGGGAGCCAGGACACCTAAGTCAGGTGCACACTTGTATGTTAAAAATACCCAAGGAGGTGGGAGGAATTTAGCTGTGTAAACAAAGATGTTCAATGGCATTTGCGATGCTGTGGACAGGGATAGATATACCAACAGTCTCGCATGTATGTTTGTGAAGCTCTCGTCACTAAAATCAATGAAACTCAGAGCTCACTAAATGCTGGAGTCTACTGTAGGGTAAGATAAAGCATTTTTTAGTGGGTTTATGATTTTTTTGCTTTTGGTAGGAGAATGGACACCCAGATCAGGTGGACACCCATGCCTCACAGACTCCAAAACTCACATCTGAAGCCGACTCCCACCCTTGGAAGTTAAGGGAGACAAAACCCACCCATAGGATATGCCTAAATTTTAGATGGAATGAGTCATCTGAGATGACTTAATGGGCAAGACAGAGCACAGTGGAGGATTAGAGTCCAGTGAACTGCAAGACCCCAGGTTGTTTAAATATTGGTTGTAGGAATATGATGGATGATGTGGAGAATAAATTCACAGAGATATGTGCTCATCCAAGGTGTCCTGCTGATTAACATCCTGGCATCTTAAACATCCTAAGGTAAATGACAGTTCTGATGAACTCTCAGCTGTATAAATGTCCCCCAAAAAACAACCTCTACAGGAAGTCCAAATAAGACCTATGGACCTCACAGCTCTTACTCTGAGGGCTTCAAAAGGATTTGTCTTATACTCACAAAATACTTTAAATCAGTTTTTCAGACTTTTTTTTTAAGTGTCCACAAAAAAATCAAACTGTTCTGTTAATTGACCCCTTGGCAGCTCCAGAAAAAATGGTGGCATGGTTTGTGATGGACCTTGGCAAACGTGGGAGAAAACCAGTCCTGGGATTAACTCCAACTTGAATGTCTGCAGTATTAGATCTGAAAGAAGCAATACACCTATGATTAAGCAATGGATGGTCTTCTTCCACATAACTGATGAAAAATAAACTTTTTCCATCCTACGGCAATGTTAGGTTTCGTAGGACTTTGAAAAAAAGAAGTAACATGAATTTCTTTCTCCAGACAGAGCAACTGAGGCCCAGAGATGAAAGGCCAGCAGGTAATTGCCCAGCACTGAAGAGCGATGTTGAGGTGTCTTTCTATCTCTTGGGCCACTTGATGAGCCTAGTACTTAGCATGCCAAGTTGCAGAATCAGACTGGCTGCTAGCCTGTGAATACTCATGGGAGTCCCCTATTCCCTCTTGAAGTAAGCTGGCATTGGAATAAGGAGAGCACAGAGAGAAACAGCATGGTCTTCTACCTTCAAGTCAAACCCGGTGACCTGACTTGGGTTTATTGGTTACTGCATTTTTTAGATGAGAAGTGGAAAAGACAAAAGTTAGGAACTGCCAAAGTCACGTCTTCCAACATGTTTGCAGTCCTATTTTAAAGCACATCTCAATAGTTAAGAGTAAAGATGGTCACTTAGTGGTATTTACAAGGTGTTTAGACAGTTTTAAAGATCTCAACCTAAGCTCTTAAGACTTACTATCACCTTAGGAGTCCACTGTCTCCTGGTAGACTAATAATCATTAGTTCAAGAAGCAGGATCACAGAGTGTGTGATGGGGAAAAATTTAAAGATTTCCTCATTCAACCTTAAATACAGGAAAGCAGAGAGGAGCTGACTGTTTTATTCAGAGCCTTGTACATGGCACCAGGGAAAGAGGAGAGCCTTTTCGTGGAAGCAGAGGCATTAGCAGGGGGAGACATTTAGCATCTGGATTGGAACCTGACTGCAAGTTTAGCAGCTGTTTTTACCAAATGGGAGCAAACGTCTCCTGGAACAAATGAGCCTTGGCATGTACGATGCTAAATCTTGAAGGAAAAAAATAAAAAACAAGAAGATAGAGGAGATTTAAAACTGGCCTGCCCTCATCATCAATGATACTGCAGGGAATTTTGCAGTTGTTGAGAGGTTAATCTGGGTACTAACTGTCCACCTGACTCAGCCTTCCTGCTCCTCTGCGGTGTATATGGTAAACTTTCCATTTGCTCTCCTCAAGTATGGTATAGCACAGCTAAGGACCAGTAATGAATCTCAGCAGGAAACAGCTGTGTTCATCTATTGCTTTGTGGATGAAAAATGTCGCCTAAAATACAGAGAAGAAAACAAATCCCTCACTGCAAACCCTTTGTGACCTGTAATGTGTACTAACTGTAAGGCAACTTTTCTGGTTCCAGTGGGGAAGAACCTGAGGCTGTAAGAGGAGAGACTGAGCAGTAGAAGAGACACCATACTTATCACTGGCTGTAGGTAACACCCAGAAATGCCATCATCACACTTTTACTCACTCCATCCTCTGACATAAAAGCCAAAGGAAGTCCCTAAACATTGTCTGGTCTTGCTGTCCAATACCAGAGATGGTAAATGACACCTCAGAGAGGTAAGTCTGAGAAGAACTTGAGGGTACTGGTGGATGAAAAGCTGGACATGAGCTGGCAATGTGCTCTCACAGCCCAGAAAGCCAAACATATCCTGGGCTGCAACAAAAGCAGAATGGCCAGCAGCTCAAGGGAGGTAATTCTGCCCCCCTGTTCTGCTCTTGTGAGACCCC
>VXBH01001894.1:4056-27111 GCA_013400035.1 Rynchops niger
GGTTCCCCCCCCCGGGCCCCGCCGTACCCCGTTGATGAGGATCCAGGGCACGTATTGGTGCGGGGGGTCCAGCGCCTGCGTCAGCTGGGCATTGCGGTGCATCAGCTCAGCCCCCGTGTCCCCCTGCACGCAGGCGGCGATGCGGCCCCCGTCCAGCTGCGGGGCGTAGACCTGCAGGCACTGCCGGGGACAGCGGAGGGGGGGGACACACACGGGGAGGTCAGGGGGGCCGGGACGTCCCCGCAGTGTTGGGGGACAGGGAAGGGGACATACGGCCTCCAGGTTCTTGGTGACGGAGCTGCCCGACTCCAGGCAGAAGATGACGGGGAAGTAGGTGCTGAAGTTCTTGGCCTCGTGCATCAGGCAGGTCTGGGGGGACAGGGCGGGCGGTGAGGGGCTGCTGGACCCCTGCCCCATGCCAGCACCGTGGGGACAAGGAGTGTCACCATCGCCGTCACCTCGATCATGTTGCCCAAACACTCCTCCGGGCCGTGCTGGCACTGGAATTGCCACTTCCCACTGACGTTCCTCTCCTGCGGGACCAACCGGTCTGAGCAGAGCCGGGAGTGCCGGGGTGCAGTGCCCACGGCACCGGGTCGAGCCGGTTCCTACCTCGGCGTTGCCGTAGGGCACCAGGGTGATGGTGAGGGCCTCGCTGGGCAGCAGCAGCCAGGCGGTGAAGAGCTGCTGGACCAGGAACCAGCGGCACGCCGGGCACAGGCTCTCGTAGAACAGGCTCAGCTCCACAGGGGCGGCCGCTGGGTGCGAGAGGTTGGCGCAGCGGCTCTCCGCCTGCGTGCGGGAAGGTTTCGGGGTACGGGAGGGGGGAACGGCTGCAGGCCTCCCCCCCCCCATCATTTGCAGGGGATGGGGCAAAGCCCCGGGGGAGAAGGGTGTGAAGGGCTGGGAGGGAAGTGAGAGTGGCTGGGGGCCTCCTGCAGCCACAGGATCCCCTGTAATGCAGCGCCGGGGCTTTCCAAGGGAACTTCCCCAAAATATTTTTAGGGGAAAATATATCCGTCAGGGCCGGGATGCGCTTGGGTGTGGGTACAGCCTAGCACCCACCGCCGGGTGGTGGCTGCAGCCCCGCGGGGCTCGCAGGGCGCTGCCGGACCCTCCGTCGCAGCCGTGTCACCGTGCAGGGATGTTCAGGGTGGCATAAGCAGAAAAGCTGTTTTATGCTGAAAAAGCAGAAGTTCCAGCAGAGCCCGGGGAAGGACCGGGGTTGGGGTCTGGCTGTAGCCCGGCATTTTCCTGGGGATGCCGGGCAGTGCCGTGGTGCCAGTGTGGCACAGGGGCTCTGAGCATCCCTGCGGCATGCCAACCTGTGTCACAGGGATGCTCAGCGCCAGCACTTGCACTGGGTACTGTGGCTGGGCGATGCCCCAACGCCATCCCCACGCACCCCAAGCCCCGCTCGCCGGGCAGGCACCTGGCCCCGTGCCTGCCCTGTTGGTGGGACGTGTCCCCGCGTGCCGGGTGGCCGTGCCCGGCGTGGGCTGCCATCGCGGGAGGCGGCCGGGGCAGCCCTGGCACCAGCGGCTCTGACCTGGCAGGCGACGGCGATCTCCCAGGAGCTGCACCAGAGGTGGGCCGGGTAGTCACAGCCGGGGACAGCCACCCCGAGCCCCGGGGCCAGCAGGGCCAGCAGGAGAGCCAGCGGCAGCGTGGGGGCCATGGGGACGGTGGGGTGGCGTGGAGGCGAGCCCGTCCCCGCGAGGACTTTTAAAGGCTGGCTGCACCCGCCTCCGCGCGCCCTTCCTGCCCCGCTCAACCGTCCTCCTCATGTGACGCCGACGCTGCTGACTCACGCAGGGCCATCCGGCTCCAGCCACCCCGTGTCCCTGGCCACAGCCCTCCACTGGGGCTTTGGGGGGGGTCATGGTCCCTCGTCCCAGCCCCGCCAGCGGCTGCCGCTTCCCCGCAGGTTGCGACCTGTCGGCGACAGAAACCCAGCCCCGAGCAGCCCACGCTCGGTGTCTCCCGCGCAGGCAGGGGGTGGCTCTGTGTCGGACCCCCGCCGCGGTCTGCCAAGCACACCCTGGGCCGGGTGCAGGTGCCAAAAACACCCCAGGCTGGGGGTGCTGCCCAAAATACCCCCTCGGGCTCATTTCTGGTGCCGTGTGGGGGAGCCTTGTACTTCCCCACTGTTTAGAGCTGCCCTTTCCGGCTGTTTCTCACCCCTTTGGGCTCGGCTGCCGCCTCCTCGCGTGCCCGGCGGATGAGCCCGGGGTGGCCCCCGCCTGCCCCAGCCCTGAGACACCCCGGGGAGCAGCGTCCCGGCACAGCCCAGCGCCGTCCGGGCGATGGGTCACATCCTGCACCCAGCCCCGACACCCTCCGCCTCCGCTCCCCCGGTGTGATACCCCTCCCACAGAAACCCCTGCAGCCATTTCATTAATTCTGTTTATTTCTTTTTTTTTGTTTTGTTNCAGTAACAAATACTGGGTTTACATTAGTAAACATCAACAGAAAGAGCATAGAGAACTACTGCTGGTAACAAACAGCTGAAGTGGCAAGTTATTTATTATTGCATATACCTAGAAACTAAAATCTCAGGAGCGCTCACGCAGCCGCCACGTCCTCGCCGAGCACAAAGCTGCCGGTGACACGGGGGGAGCACGGAGCATCCCGAGCTGGGACACGGAGGGACAAGCCCCGAGCTGTGCCCCGGGGAGCAGGAACAGCCACAGTGCACCCCGGGGATGGGGCTGGGGACACGGAACGGGGCGGGTCACAAGCAGCAAAGCACAGCCCAAGGCCTGGAAACACATCGCTGCCGGGTTCGTCCGGCGGCGCGAACAGCACGAGCGAAAGCATCAAAAGGACAAATCACAAGGAGCTGGTTCTGGGGGAGCTGCGCTGCGGGAGCTCAGGGCTGGGGCGTCCACCCCGGGGGCAGACGAGGGAAAAGCTGCGTTTCAGGGAGCCACGTCAAGCTCAAGTCAGGGAAAGGCAGCCCTGGGGAAGGGCACTTTCCTCCTCGTACGCAGGACTCACGAGCAGAGCCCCGTTGGCGGGCAGGAACGGCAGTGCTGGAAGATGCAGCGGGTCAACCATGACCCCCCCGTGCTCACGCTGAGCTGCCCACGCTCCTGGGGAGGAAGAGGCTGCAGCTGGGTGGCAGGAAGGGACAGTGTGGGGAGAACAGCAGAAATTCAGCTGAAAGGGTAAAAAAACCGCTGTCACGCGAAGCTGGAATTTCCCCGGCCAGCAGCGCCGGGGTGAGCACCAAGCGAAGTGTGGACAGGCAACGGCTTGAAGCTGAGACTCTCCCAGACGCTCGGCAGAACCTGGCATGAGCCGGGAGCAAAATCCCCCGTCAGGACCAGCCCCGAGCTCACGGTGCGGGGTGCTGGGGGGACATGGCCTCTGCGGAGCGAGCGGCTGGAGGATCCAGCCAGCCCCATGGCACAGGGACATGCTGGAAGCACAGGGACGAGCCCGGAGTCCCTTGGCTGAAAATGAGCCACTGTGACTGGTGCAGGAGCCTGGCAGCTTTGGGGTGTTGGCACGGCCCCCCATGGACCCCGGGAGGCCTCTGCAGAGCGGGCTACGAGCACCGGGCCTCCCTGCCCTATTCCCACGTGCTCTCATCTCTTGCGTGTCCGGGCCCAAACTATTCCCTTCATTATCCCTGACAGCTTTTCCCAAGCGATCCCCAAAGCCAAACGCAGCTTCTCCTGGGCCCTGTGCCCCGCAGCTCCCCCGAGCCATCGCCTGCCCCTTCCGAGGCCGTCCTGAGCTGCCACGGGGCAGGGCCAGCACCGCGGCCCCGCATCCTCACAGCACGAAACACCGATAAAAACGGAGGAAGCAAAAAACACGGCCCAGGGGCCAGGGAAGGCGCGCGGAGCAGGGAATGGGGTCTGTACAGTCGAGCGCAGGAGAGCTGCCACAAGCAACAGGAATTTAGTCCAACAATCCCAGATCCAAAAGGATCCAGGGACCAGCCCGGAGCAAGGCGAGCAGCAGAGGTGACTGCGGGAGGAGGGACAGCGCGGTCCCCGACGCAGGTGGCATGTCGAGGACGGCATGCAGGCAGAGCACGAGCACCCAGCACCCCGCGGATGCGGCGCAGCCCCAGTCGCAACACAAAGCAGAAGCAGCAAAGCCTACGGCATCTACCAGCCCGTCCCACGGACGGGGCCTCCAAAAGGGAAAACCTCTCTGGCAAATCAAGGACAATTAATGCTTTCTTCAAGCCAGGGACACAGGATAACCCAGTAAAGCAAATGCCACCACGGCCTCAACTCTCAGCCCAGGTCCAGCTTTTAAAGCTCTTCCAGGGCCACCTCCGTTGCCCGCGAGCCCTTTGAACTCAGGAATCAGTTGCCGCCTGCGCCAGCCAGCTACGATGGGCAGCTCTACGGCAACCCCCAGCTCTTTCACCCCAAGTCCCCATACAGTACTCATGATTATAAGTGCTTTGCATACATAGTTCGACGTCATGCATATACATTTCTATGCGCCAAGGCCCTTGGCTCAGGGGAGATCCCGTCCTCCTGCAGCGGAGAGGTCCTTCATTTTGCGTAGGGCTCGTAGTGTGCATCGGACTCTGGCCCCCTCCTGCTCCAGCTGGCAGGACCCGAGTCTGCAACAGCCTGGCCAGCTGCTGCCCACGCGCTTGCAAGTCGTAGTGGGAGTTCAGCAAACACCAGTACTAGGTAAGCAGCCGATTACGAAAAGAACCGTATTTACAGAGCTACAGTTAGCTTCAACGGGTTACGTCTGCAGAGATTCACCGAAGACAGCCGGAAACAAGGAGCTGTGCGTCCCACAGATTCTGCTTGGTAAAACACGGGTACCAACACGGATTTCACAGCTTAGTTGGCACAACGAAGGCGAGAGATTCATCGCTAACCGGATCCTCCCTCCCCAGACAGCAACACTCAAGGGGCGGTTATGACACTAGGGAAGACGGTGGGGTGGGGCTCGGCACAGAGCGGAGACCTCGGCCAAGAAGCCACACGGAGGATGGGGTTTCTCCTTTCTATATGAGTCTCTGCAAGGAAGAGCAGCACCCCTCGTACCAGACACCACCGCAGCAAGATCACCGAGGGAAGTGAGAGTGGAGGATGCACAACGCTCATCCCAGCCTCCTCCTCTGCCTCCTCTGGCAGCCAGGCAGGGAGCCCCTCGCTCGGAGCAGCGACCGCTCGGCCGGGGCAGTGACCGATGCCGTAGTGCACCGAGGAATCAGGAATCTAGCTCTACAGTGATGCGTAGCAGGGCGACCTGCCAGCAAGAAGGGGATCTGACCTGCTCGTCGGGGAAGGGGAAGGAGCTGTGCTCGCCCACAGCAATTCAACCACAACTGGATCCCACCTCCTAGAGGCTGGAGCCCACTGGGAGTCAACAGCCCAGCCTTTTTGTCCCATCAGCCAACACGGGTTTCAGCTACTTGACCAACAGGGACACCAGGAACGGTCACAGACATCTCGGAGGCTCTGGAGGGGCAGGAGCACAGAGACTCAACTATACAGGGTGCAAGAGTCCAGAGCCAGAAAGCAGCGCCCTGGGGAGAAGCTGAAGGCAGCTGTTGTGTTGTGCATGGGCTGCTCATCTGGCTGGTGGCTGGGAAAGGACCGGGTGAGCCAGCGTGACATTCAGGGAGTCGTTGTGCTGCACCAGGGACGTGTGCTTGTAGTGCAAGACCAGGTCCTTGAGGGAGGCGTAGAGGTTGTAGGGTTCAGCGAACCCGTAGCCGGTCGCCGTTTTGTAGATCACGCAGTGCTTGGTGTCACCGTCCACCCTGCCAGGGAAACAAGGGAGCACGAGTCAGCGGCACGCCAGGGAGCCCCACAGGGACAGCAGGGCACAAGCGGGTGTCACCGCAGCAGCCCAAAAATACACCTAGCCCTGGCAGGAGGAGCTGAGGCGGATGGGAGACCTCGGGGAAGCCTAGCCTGCCAGCTGACGCCTCCGCCAGCCTCCAGCATCTGACGAGAGAAGGGCAGAGCGATGCGGGAGCACATCCTGTGCCAGCTCCGTCCCACCACGTCTGCTTGGGGGTACTCACACCACGGAGCAGGCGTAGCATCCCTTCTGGCTGCTCTCGCGGATCAGGAAGGTGCCGTCCCGCTTGCCACACAGCATCTCTTCTGCCTGCAAGCGGTTGATCTTCCCCACGTACCATGTCCGCTCCTCGTGGTGGGGCAGCTCCTCCTCGTCATCCATCATGGAGTATTGGCTACAATCGAGCACGGCCAGGGTCAGACTCCCTCGGTTTGGGCACCCAGCCCCCACGTCTCCCTCCCACTGCTAGCTGCCGTCACCCCTTCCGGCAGGGAAGGCATCCTCAGCTCCCAAGGACGGAGATGGGACTTGCCCACGTCCCTGGAGCAGGCAGAACCGGCTGCGCAGCCCGCGCTCCTGCAGCCCCCCACGTCCCACAGAATACGAGCAGGGACACTCACTCCTCCGTCTCGTTCTTGATGCCCAACCACTCGTTGATTTTCTTCTGCCGGGCGCCCTTCTGGGTCAGCCACCTGGGGAAGGAGAGGCAGGGCTGAGCGTGGGCAGCGAGCCCGGCCTGTGGCACCTGAGCCAGACACTTGCGCAGCCATCGCCAGAGGGCAGCAGCCGTCCCCTTTGAGGGACCGCCGTGCCCCCAAGCTGCATGCTGCAGGGCTCGCTCCTGCACCGAGCAGCCCACAAGCTGGTCTGACAAGCCTCAAAGCCCTCCAGGAGCCAGCTGGCTCGCTCCCGGGCTGGGCTGGGGGTGCCACAGGGCCCCACTCCCAGCCCTCCGCGGGGGCAGGCACTACGTACACCAAATACTGGTCCCGCAGTTTGCGCAGCTGCATGAGGTCTGGCTTGAGGCTGTTCATGCGCTTGTCGATCTCCCGGTTCTCCGAGGCTTGTTTCTTCAGGTCCTGCTCCAGCTTCATCTTGCTGTCGTGGATCTCTGTGATGCGAGACTTGAGCTTCTCCGAGTTCATGAGGATCCTGGGAGAAGGAGGGGGTTTTAGGCTGCGAGCCAGAGTGGGGGAGGCAGAGGAGGCGGCCTGCCAGCTCCAGCCCACAGCACGCTGCTGGAGAGACAAGGATTTACATGCCTCGGCTCCACGCTGGGCCAGGATGATCCTTCCAGCCCCCAGAGCCCTTCCCCAGGCAGGGCGGGTCACCACCACCCCCTGTCCTCACCGTTGCACCTCCTTCTCGTTGCCCTCCCGTCGGAAGCGCTCAATGTACTCCTTGCTGCATTTCTCCTGTGTCTGACACTGCTCCTCAAAGATCTTGATTGTTTCGTTGAAGGCCTCGATTGCCGTCCTCTTCATCTGCAGCTCCTGAAAAGGAAGGGGAGAGCTGAGGAAGGAGGGGAGGATTTGGGCAGGTTTCTGCTCATTTGCATGCCCTCTCTCCCCTTCCCCAAAGCAGCAGTGTCCTTGCTGCAGCCAAAATATCCTCCCTCTTCAAAGCCTGTTCTCTGGGCAGTCCCCTCAAGCAGACAAAAGGTGCAGCGGGTGCCCCATCTCTGCTCTCCTCTGCACACAGCGGCATGGCTGCCAGCTATCAGGGGGTGCCAGGGCAGCCTGTGGGGAAGGCAGTGCCCGCGTACCTGGGAAGTGCGCGTGTACTCCTCATACAGCAGGTCGTACTCCCAGCTCTTGTCCTGGTACTGCTGGTGATAGACCTTCAGCTGCTCCCCGACGGCTTCCACGCTGTCCTCTTTCACCACTTGGTCCTGCCACACGCACAGCCTCAGTCACGACCTGCTCCTGCCCAACAGCAGCCCCTCTGCAAGGCAGCTGGTCCCAGGAAGGCCCACCAGCCCTGCAGGACACCCGTCACCCCACAAAGCAACGTCCCAGCACAGGGGAAGGGGTGGGACATTGTCGTCTACCAAAGGATCAGGGATGGATGAGCAAATGCCCCTGGTTCAGGCTGTGTTGGCCAGCTGTGTCCCCATGGCACAAGCCTCACCTGCTGGTACTTGGAGATGGGGTAGAGCAGCCTGGTGTCCAGCTTGGCGTTGTACTGGGCGAGCGACTCGTGCCGGTAATGGGTGATGAGCTCCACCACCGATCCAAAAGTCAGGGGCTCTGAGAAGCCATACTTCCCCTCCCGGTGGAAGATCTTGATCAGCTTGTTATTGCCTCCCTTCCTGTAGCGGGGAGGGGAGAGAGGGCACTTACCACCACCCCAGCACCCCACGCCAGCCAGACATCTGGGCATCCAGGCAGCCGTAAGCACAGGGACATGTGCCAACAACTCCAGCCCAGAGCAGTGGAGGCTCTTGGGGGACCCCAGCACCCTACCTGAGCGTGAGCGTGTACTCCCCCTGGATCTTGCTGGAGGCATCGCGCACCAAGAAGGTACCATCTGGTGTGTCCCGTAGCTTCTCGTTCACCTCCTCCCTGCGAGGAACATGATTGTCATGGCCTGTGAGGTGCAGCCAGAGCTCCCCTAGATAACCCAACATCGACAGGGCGCCCAGAACATGAGCTGCCAGCCACCCCCTTACCGGGAAATGTCACCCCAGTACCACTCGGCGTCCTGCAAGGGCACGCTGTTCCCGTTGGCCAGGCTGGCTGCGCTGGGCTTTGGCTTAGGTGGTTTTGGAGGCAAGGCTGTAAGAGAAGCAGGATTGAAGCAGGGTGAGCCCAAGTCCCAGCTCCCCACCCTTGTCAAGGGCAACTCCTCAGAGCACAGAGTCCCCCCCCTGCAGTGACTGTCCTGGGAAGCCCCACTTGACCACCACACTGCAAGGAGCTGCTCCAGGCACATCTACA
The DNA here is from genome assembly GCA_013400035.1 of Rynchops niger. Classification (NCBI taxonomy): domain Eukaryota; kingdom Metazoa; phylum Chordata; class Aves; order Charadriiformes; family Laridae; genus Rynchops; species Rynchops niger. The sequence continues at coordinate 12,795 of VXBH01001894.1, forward strand.
GCAGCAGATGAGCGCCTCGAGCAGGCACCCAGGCACAGCTCGGCTGCAGAAATGCCCTCAGCAACCTGCTCACGGGGGCAGAGACTCCACACCCACAGAGCACAAACAGCAGTGCCTTGGGCCCCAAGGAAAGGGCATCTCTGTACCTGGAGGCAACTGTTCCGGCTCCAACTCCTTCGTCTGCAGAAGTGCCTCCAGAAACAGCACGGAGAAGTCAGGGCTCAGCTCTGGGCTGCAAAGAGGAGCCAAGATCAGCGGCTGTGGCAGAGAACTTAGCACTGTTCCCGTGCCCCCCAGGCAAAGGGGCAGCCGGGGTGATCTGATTCATCCCAGCTGCCAAATCCCAGGCTGACCCAGAACAAGGGCTCTGCCCCAGCTTTGAGTCCCACCACTGTGTGCTGCCAGCAGTTTAATCCCACACGCAGCGAGGCAGGGGCTGAGGGCAGACCTGCTGTTACAGGCTGGACGCCTCGTCCTGGCAGGCACAACAGTGGACGCTCAGTACGTGGCTGGAACCCCAGAGCCTCACGTACCTGGCGCCAGGCAGCCGGAGGAGAAGGGGGCCGAAGATCTCTCCCAGGGCCCGAGGTGGGAGGCTGTTGCTCTCCGCCTGCTGCGATACCTTCCCCAGATGACGGAGCAGGAACTGCAGGGTGAGCGTGTTCTGGAGCGGGACCGCAGGCGACTCCAGGGCCAACAGCAGCTGCTTCCGGCAATTCTCCGGCTGGGGAATCTCTGGGGAGAGAACAAGACACGATGGAAAGGTTGGGACAGCCAGCTCCGCTGTCCACGCTCCAGCTGCGTCACAGCGTGGGAGCGCTGTCGGCAGCGGGGGCCGTGTGCCAGACCCCATAGGGACAGGGCTTATTTTAATACCCTAAACGTGTCTGTGCTGCCCAGCCACCCGCTCCCAAGCACAGACAGGGGAAGCCCTTACCCTGCAGGATGCGAAGGATGTCTCCATGCACGGACACCGGCACCACGGGGGAAGGCAGGTCCTGCAGGTAGCCTCGCAGGGCCTCGCCCAGGGAGTGCACGTCGAAGGGCTCCAGGTCACCCAGGGTCCAATCTGCCAAGGCACAGATCTCCCGTGGGTGGCAGGCACAGCACCAGGCACACAGCCAGCAGCTCAGGTGCTGCCAGCACCCATCCCAGGGACCATCACATACCACCCAGCTAGCCATCAAGGGACACGGCAGCTTGGCACCAGGAGGGAGCTCAGGCAGCAGCCGAGCAGCCCACACAACCGAGGACGCCTGGCAGTGCCCCCTGCACCCCAGAAACAAGCTGGCTCTGGAAATCCAGGCAGGTCCCTGCCCGGGAGGGGGTAGAGGCCATTTCGGCTGCCTACACCCTTTGCCCTGAGCCCTGCCACAGGAATCCTGGGCACACATGGCTTGTGTGACAATTGTGTTCCCTGCTGCTGTTAGAGACAAGCACAGACTGACCAGCCACACATTGAACCCAACGGGGAAAACGTCTCCCTCGAACTGCGCTGACCCACAAAGGCAAGGCGCAGGCTGTGGGGACAGCACATAAAGCCTGTCCCCAAAGCAATGCGGCCAGAGCTGACAGCACCGTGTCGCTGGGGTTTGCAAGAATGTCTGTGGAAGGGGACAAGCCAGCGTGGTGCTGGATGAGGCCCAAGCCCAGCCGAGAGGCAGACAGCTCCGAAGGCTTCCCGGCAGAGACATCAGCCGCCGGCACAGCGGAGCCAAGGCTCCAGCCACCAAGCTGAGCTGAAAGATCCTCCCCTGCTTATTAGTGGCGTGACAGAGCCAGAGAAACCTCTGCCAGAGCACCCCGAGAGCGGGACACCCCAAAGAAACAGCGGAAGACAAGAGCAGGGGTTCACTTGGTAGCCTGCTAGTCTCCGAGCCGGCGCCATGTCCCTTTGCTCCAGCCCACAAGCAGTGGCAGATCCCCCCCTCTCCTGTCCCTTCCATGCAAGAGGGGGACGTGTTGGGACGGGGACAGCTCAGCCCCACAGGCAGCGTGCCAGGAGTCAGGAACTGCTGGGGACAGGCGAGCCTGGCCTGGATTGCATTACTGCTGGCGCTGTCACATCCACTAATCTCCTCCATCTGAGCAGATTTGCCTCCTCACCACGCGGAGCTGGTTCTTACCGGTTCTCAGTGCTTGCCTCAGTTCGGAGCCAGATGTCCTGTACAACATCTCGCTGTCTAACCCTGCGGAAGCGGGGACACTGCTGTTAGCTGTGAGCTGCGCAGCTCCCCGCGCACGCACCATTTCGGTGCCAGCCTAGCAGCCGCATGCTGGCCGGGCAACGGCCGCGGCACGGCTAACCAGGCCTGGATGGCATCCAAGTCAACCTGCTGCCACAGCCCCCTTGGCCCCCAGGACACCCGGTTAAATCCCCCCCTTTATCCCCCATGACATGGATCTGGGCTGGAAGCGCTTTCCAAACCCCAGCACCCACTCGGAGTGTGTAGACACCCTGTGTGCAGACCCAGCAGCCTCACCCCGGGCCTCTGTGCAGGACGGCACGGCAGGGTCAAGCTTGGCTCTGGGGAACAGCAGCTCAAGCCAGGGAAAAGCGGGAGCCCCCCCGGCTTCTGCAGGCAGCTGCGTCCTGCACGTCCCATGGAGCTTGGTCCAACACCAACAGCTTTTAAAGACAGCTGCCTCCTGCCCTGCCACCACTGGGGGGGCGTCTCGGGGGTATCAGCCCCTCAGTTCTCAGCATCCCCCCCTTACCTTTCTTCTCAATAGCTTCCACCAGCTTCACCAGCAGTGGTGGTGCAACCTCGGGAGGGCTGAACTGCTCCTGCAAGTCTGGGAGAGTAGAGCCTGGGGGAGAGGGAGGGAGAGAAGGGTCAGCCCCAGCTCAGCCCCCAGCAGACACTCTGCAGCGGAGCCGGGTCAGGGCACAACCGACACTGCTCCCAACGGCAGCGGCCGAGAGCGAGGAAAGCTGTGGCCCCTGCCAGGAGACCGCAGCCCACGCAAACACTGCACGGAGGCCACGGGGAACCGGTCAGCTGGCCCAGAAACTGGCACAGCACTTGTTGAGCCTGGCATTGCTCTGAGCTCCCAATGGGGTGTGCACAGGGGGGTCCGTGTTGCTCCCCACAGAGGCTGGGAGGCAAGAGCCCGTCTCCCCAGGGACCCCGGGCAGGCAGTACAGGGGTTACCAGGGCTCCTGGAGCTCAGGCCGGGTTTGGTCCCTGCCCAGCACAGGGCCGATGGAGGAGCGCGGCCAGGGAGCTTGCTTACGGTGGTGAGCGGTGATTAATCCAGCGATTCAGACAGAACGCCGTGTCAGCAAATTCCTGCCCTTGATTGCTCGTTTAACATGGAAACCAGCCCTCTGACTCCCCCTCCCCGTGAGTCCACAGCCTCCGTGCAAGCTGTTACAGGGCACAGACAGCCCCCGGCACGGGACCAGGGTTCCTCCCTTCCCAGGGGATCTACGGCCCCACATCAGGGGGCATTTCACTGCCACCTCCAGAAGATTTTGAGGTCCCGGCTCCAGGCACCCCCCCTTCCCCTGTGCTGGAGGGGTGACGCATGCCGGGGCAGGAGCACGCAGGCCCAGCCGGGCAGCTGCCAGCGGGAGGTTTGCCGAAGGATGAGCGGTGCCAGGCCCTGTCTTGCTTCCAACTGAGCACCAGCTGGTGCAGGAGGCTCCTCCGGGCCGGTCCACGGCACCAGGCAGAGCCTGGGGAGCTCACGGTCGGTGAGGACATTCAGCACGCTCTGCTTTGAGGAGGAAGAGCCAAAAAGCTGCGCCCTGTTGCGAAACACAGCTCTGTTGTCATGGCTCTGACCCGAACTCGCCTGGTGTGGTCTCTCCACGAGGCACAGCAAGCTGGAACTCCGCACCCGGCTGAGCCTCCTGCACCCACAGCCTCGCAGGGAAGACAAAGCAGCTCGTGTTGGTGCAGCTGCAGAAAGGGGAGCAGATGGGGCAGGCACCCAGCAGTTCTGAAGGTTCGGTGCTGCTGGGGGAGCGATCCCCCACCAGGGAGAGCCCCTGGGCACGGGAAAGGGACGAATGTGGTGCTGGTCAGGGTAGGGAAGCTGCAGGCAAGCTGCCAGCTCCGAGCCTGACCCTTGGGAAGGGCTGAAGGGAGCCCACGTGGCCCAGCCGGGAATGTGCTGCTTCAGCAGGCAGCAGCTTGCCTTTTTTTATCAGGCAGCCTGTGCCGGAGCCAGCAGCGGCTCCCGAGCCTGTCGGGCCTCCAGGCTGGGCCGCTGTGAACAAGGCTGCTCACAGCACGGCCTGGGCAGCTGCGGAAATATTTCCGAGCCGCATTTTCCGCTCGCGTTCTCTGCGGAAGGCAAACACCAGCAGCTCGTAAATCCACCGGCAGAAAGCACTGAGTCTCGCCACTCTGCACGGCCAGCCCTGCTCCTGGGCTCTGTGACAGCCGTGGCACTGGCCCTGCTCCGCGTGTGACACCGGGGGCGGGGGGCTAAGGGATCCCTGCCAGCCAGGGCAGGACCCGGGAAACAGGGCAGACATACTGCCAGCTATGAGCGTTGGGAGGCAGCCAGGAGACATCTCTGCACCTCCTGAAGTGTGGACCACAAAGAAATAACACGGGCTTGGCTTAAATACAGTCTCTCAGTTGCAAAAATGTGTCTCCTCACCAGCGTCCCAGCAGGCTGCGTGTAAAACAGGCCTGGGCATTTGAACTACCACCCTGCAGGGCTGTGCCCAAGGTGGAGGCTGGCTGTGGGGATGTACCCAGAGGGGACAGGGACAGTGCTTGGCATCCCCCTCGCATGCCCTACTACCCAACCCTCTCTCAGCTCCATCCCTGGGCGGGACACAGACAGGCTGCGTTTTGTGGTTTTTTTTTTTTTCCCCAACCGCATCTTTTCTGTGTGTCAGGAGCTTTGGCATGTATCTTCTTCCACATCCCAAAGATCCCCACCCCTATGCAGGGCAGCGGCTCTGACCACCCAGACACACCTCCACCAAGCCCTGCTTAAAAAGAAGAGGAGGAGAGAGCCCACGAAGGCATAAATACAGCCCCCGAGGGAGCACAGGGCTGGATGCAGGCAAGGCGGACGCATCCACCGCAGAGCATGCCCCAGGCTCCCAAGAGAAGTGCTTTCTTGGAAAGGCAGGTTGCGAGCGGGATGACTCAGGTCAGCAGCTCTTGCTGCCAATCCAAACGCACAGCCCAGACACATTCTCACCCTGCGGAGATGCTTCCTGAGGCACCCCTCCAGCCCCAGGAGCAGGAGAACGGGAGGAGGCTGCCCACCCAGCCCCACCACCCATTCCTTAAGACCCCAGAGATGTTTTGCACAGCTAGAAACGTCTGATAGGATAGCTGTGGCTCCCAGAGGGACAGGGAGGACACAGGACTGCCAGCCATGAGCATGCTCTGATGCCCACCAGCTCCTGCCGCTGACCCTACTTCTCCTGTATGCACCAGCATGACGTCTTCTGCAAGGCACGGGAAGGCAAAGTGTGGCTATCACCCCTGTTTGCCATCTCAGAGCTCCCGGGGCCTGCTGAGCCCCTGCCACAGGGCTTATGTGTCTGTGAGCAAAAAAAACATAGGCAAAGAGAAGGCAGCTGCCACAGCTCTACAGGCAGCGCTGAAGCACGGTGTCTCTCCCAGCTCCAGGACCGGGTCTGTGCCAAGCACAGCGCCGGCTGGGAGCCGCAGGTGCAGGATGGCCGTGCCCTGCCCGAGGGTGGCTGCTGAGCCCCAGCGAGAGCTCAGCGATCATGGGGAGGGACGAGCGCCAGGCAGACAAGCAATTACCTCCAGTTCTCAGAAGTACTCTTTTAGACCCTGACTTTTCTCCTCTTGCCCAGAGACAAGTAATTGTGTGTCTCAGCGGGGTTGAGCAGCTCTTGGCAGGGAGCAATGCCCCAGGCGCTCTAGAGGCAGGGATGTGGTTGGGAGAGGTCAGGACTTATTCCTAAAGGGAGGGAGTGGAGCAAAACTCTCAGCCGAGCAGGGAGACGGATCAAGGACCAGGGGGATCCTAGCCAGAGAGGGAGAAGGATCTTGGAGACCTAAGAGTGGGATAAGGCTTGCCCCAGGAAGCTCTGCTAAGCAGATCGATAAGCTGGAGGAACAACATGCTTTTCTCTCAGCCAGGACAGAACATGAGCCCACAACTCCCAGGCACTGCTGCTGGCAGGGCAATCCAGTGCTGCCAAGCCATGCCGAGGGCTTCACTGCTGTCTTGCGAAGCCACTCAGACCCCCTTGTTTGACAGAGACAGAGTGCGGAGGCATCTCGGAGCAATGCGGCAGGGCTTACCTTGCTCCAGAGCCTCCTGCAGCCTGCAGCCGCTGGCCCCCGGCGTTGCAGGGAGGGGTCTCTGCACTCGGGGCCGGTGAGAAGGGACGGAGATCTTCACGGGTCCCACGTACTCCACGTACGTGCCGGGAAAGTCACCCTTCTGCTTGGTCCGCTCGTTGACGCCCAGGATCCACCCGATCTGATTGGGGGTCTGTTCATCCCCATCTTTGAAGCCCAAGGCTTGCAGGGCCCCCTTGCTCACCACGAGGATGTCCCCAGGTAGCAGGTCAATGTCCTCCTCCCGCTCCTTGCGGTAGGGATAGAGCGCGCGGTACTGGAAGCCATCGGTGCTGCCCATTCTGTCGTGGGGAGAACGGCTCTGAACGGCGAGGCAGCACGCTTCGGGCAGGAGAGGAGGGATCTCAGAGGCAGCTCTCCCCCATCAGCTCTCTGAACGTCTCTGCGTGAATCAGCACCCCAGCAGCCTGGTCCGGGTGCCCCAGCGCGCTTAGGTGCAGCCCCTTTTTCTTAGCTTGAAACCACGATTCAACCAAATTATGGAGCAAAGGGAGAAGGAGACAAACATAATCCAGCACTCTCGAGTGGGCATGCAGCAAAGAAACAGGAGATGGGGGTCTGCTTCACCAAAAAAGAAGCAGGTTTCTTGGAGTCCAGGGGACAAAAGCACGGCACGGTTCCAGCCCAGAACGGTGTGGCACGCTACGTCTCCCTTCCAAGCACCTGCAAAGAGAAGATGACCTGTCACTGCACAGCCAGGCACCCCACACCCTCCCGTGACGCCAATGTTAAAACTAGGGATTCATGTGAGCAGCTGGGAGAGGCAGGACTCGTCTCTCTCCTACCTACCAGCTGATGCGGAGCCCTGGATACAACCAGGACATGCTAATACAAATTTACGCTCCCAAAAGCAAGAGAGGAGCCAGCGGCTGCACGCAGGAATGCCACCTCCTCTCTGCTACAACCAGGCACCAGCTCTGCATCTTAAAGAGGTTCGCTCCTGCTTCTTCAGCTGACCCTCGTCGCAGCACTTATGCAAACAAGAAGACAACAAGTGGGACAAAACAGCCTTTATGCAGGAACTTTTGCATACAGAAAAGGGTGACCCTGCAACGACCAGCTGGAGGCCCTGAACAGGAGCAAAACAAACAGATTTAACCTTTTCTTGTTAAATTGATTAAATTTCACAGTTCACCTTTACATCTCCCCATGCAATCCCCCACAAAGTAATTTTCTGAAAGTAGCGGCCCACAAATGTAGGTTAACCAAGCTTTCAGTGAAAGGCTTTTGAGATGCTTTGCCATTCCCACACAGCAGCACTTCAAAGTTTTGCTCTGAGCAAAGTAAATTTTTGAACTTTTCAAAAGCAGCAACAGCATCAAGTGCGGGCATGGGTTCCTTTTGCAGAGATGGAGGTGAGGGGAGTTAAAATAATCTTCAGAAGCCTTCAAGTCTGCTTAGAACTGCTAACTGCCTTTCAGCTATTCAGAGAGAAACTGAAGAACATGCTGCCTGCCCTGCCCAGAAATCCACCAAAAAGAACAAACCTGGGTTCTAACATGTTGTTGAAGGGATGTATGAACCGGGGCATTCCCACCAGCCGGGCACGTCCTCTTTTCCCATCCCCTCCCAGCCACACAGGCCAGTTTTCTACCTCCCCCAGGCAAACCCCAGCGCTCCGTTTGCCGCAGCCACGGCGTGCGGCCGAGGAACGGACCTACAAGGCACAGGGGCAGCCAGAAACCAGCCTTCCCAGGGACACCCTAGGCCTGCTGAAACGCTGCAGGTCCCATTAACGGCTTGAGCTGTTTTGGCCCAGAAACCACCAAACCCAGCTCAAACTCTTGAGTCTCATCTGAAAACTATTAGCGAGCAGGAAGGCGCTTCTCAGGGCTGCCGGAGCCTCTGCGGAGGTAGGCGAGGAGGCAAAGGGAGCCAGGGCACCCTTCCCGGCAGGGTCAACACACAACCAAGCACGGCACGGAGCCAAGGCTGCTCCGACCGCTGGTTGGACTCTGCGAGAGGCACTAATGCTGGTGATCTGCAGTATTTCAAAATAACCCTTTCAGCTCAGTGACACGTTACAGTGCACATCGGTTACAAACCCCTCCTTCCTCCTGCATGCTACCAAAAAGTCTGAGATTACTGTAAGTCACAGAATCCCAGAAGGTCGGGGTTGGAAGGGACCTCTGGAGATCATCTAGTCCAACCCCCTGCCGGAGCAGGGTCATGAGAGCAGGCTGCACAGGAACGCATCCAGGTAGGTTTTGAGTGTCTCCAGAGACAGAGACTCCACCACCTCTCTGGGCAGCCTGTGCCAGGGCTCTGCCACCCTCACAGCAAAGAAGTTCCTCCTCGTGTTGAGATGGAACTTCCTATGTCCAAGTTTGTGCCTGTTACCTCTTGTCCTATCTCTGGGCACCACCGAAAAAAGACTGGCCCCATCCTCCTGACACCCATCCTTTAAATATTTACAAGCATTGATAAGGTCCCCCCTCAGTCTTGTCTTCTCCAGACTAAAAAGACTTAAGTCCCTCAGTCTTTCTTCATAAGAGAGATGTTCCAGTCCCCTCATCATGTTCATAGTCCCTCGAGAGGAGCCAGCTTCACCTCTACAGCCCAGCACCACGCTGCGGGCTCCTTCCCCTGCCAGAGAAGAAAGGCACAAAGAGGCCGTGGCACATGAAGACTGTGCAGCAGCCAGGGCCTGCGCGAGCTGCCCGAGCTTGGGCAAGTGTCCCAGATGGGCTGCCTTTGCCATGAATGAGCAGGCACTGCCTGAGGGGAGGCAAGACACTTGCGGCCAGGCTCTGGCGGGTAGGGAACAGGACTGAGCCTGATCCAGGTCGCTGGAGCGCCTCTCCGGAGCAACACCGAGCTGCAGGACTCACAGAGAGACCCTGGGGACACGGGGTGTTTGCAGGAGAAGCAGCACATCCCAGCACGGCTGCCGTGCAAGCTCCCACCACACTGGGATGGCGGCCGCAGGGAAACTCACAGCAGAGCCCGCATTTCCCCAATCCAACCGGCCCCAGCCAGGAAAATATTACTTCATAATCCAGAGCATAAAGAGAGATTTATGACCAGGCTCACTGCCTGCCCCTCGCCCCTCTGCACGCTGCCTGTCAGGGTCCGACAGAGCCGAACCGGCAGTGCCGGGGGCAATATCTGATTGCCAGGGGCCCGAGTGGCTGCGGCCTGCCAGGAAAGGTGCCGGCAGCTCCCGCTCCCCCCGGAGAGGACAGACCCCCTGCTCCCCCTGGAGAGGACAGACCCCATAACACACCCAGAGGCAGTGGAGCCCAAACCCAGCGGGGTCAATGCTCCCCCGCAGGCACCTCCCCAGCTTCCACCCGCCGATCCCAGCCCCGACTCCAGGCGCCTCCGACAAGCCGGTGCAGCCGAAGAGGCTGGAAGGACAAAACGTTCAGCCCTGGCAAACTTGTTCAGTGGCTTTTAAAAGCAGGCCTGTGCGGAGGGGTGGGAAGAGGAGAGAGTCGCCCCGGAGCATGGAGTCTCTCCAAAGAGCAGGTCCCAGTCGCTCCGTCGACTCCTTCCAGCCTCCTTCCCTGCAGTGGGAACACGGAGACGCAGCTCTGTGCCACCCTGCTCGCCACGTCCCAGTGGGTCACTGGGCACATGAAAAAATAGAGATAAACAGAGCCAGCCTGCTCCTGGAGCAGCCTCACCTGCCTTCCCCATGCTCAGCTCATGCGGGGATAGAGTGCCCGGGAAGACGGGTGAGGAGCCATGGCTCTCAAATCCGCATGGCTAATGCCAGCGCTGACATCTCCAGGGGAAACACTTGGCCTCTGTCCTGCCATGGACCCAGCAAGCGGCTTCCCAGGCTGAGCTGCACGGGTGGGATGGCAGCCACCAGTCAGGAAAGCTCTGCATCCCACGGAGAGCAGCCGACCGAATTGGCGTGTCGTCAGGGAGAGGGAATGTGCTTCCCAAAGCCCCGAAACAGCTCTCCGGAGGGAAGGCGAGTGGGGGAAGGCAGCACCGAGAGCCGGGGACACGCACGAGCCTGTCAGATGGCAGCACACCTCCGACCCAGGGCCCTGCGTGCACAGGAGGGAGGCAGCAGCTTGCCAAAAGATTTCAGCTGGGCCCGGCTCCAGGTTCGCTCGGCTCTCGGAGAGGAACCTCGTGTGTCCACACTGGCGAGCACTTGCTTAGGCTGCTCCGAAAAATCCCATGCATCAGACATCTAAATACCTTTGGTAAATCTATCTCAGCGCCCAGAAACAATCCCTCGATTCATTAACTGCTGTCAATACTTTCTTTGTTTAATGCATCGGTTTGAAACAAAAAACACATTACAAGTCTTTTTGTGTGCGCCCAGCACATAAATAAAAGCATCTTAACGTTTCAAATGTGGTTCCTGTGCTTTTTAACCCAGTTCCAAGCACAGTTCAAAGTGCAGCTTGACTCGAAGCGAGACTATGTGTTGCTTTCCCTCCAGTGAGGAAAAAGAACGCATAAAAATATTTAAAAGAAGAATACGCTGACAACAATCTACACAGCTCAAATCTTTTCAAGTTACATCAGATCCTTAGTGAGCAAAAAGCCACCAAATCCAGTTTCGCAAAATGCTGCATGTTAATGGGTTACAAACAATGAGAACAAACCTTTCCTTTAATAAAGAGAGAAAAAACGGACAATGCACGTGGGGATGGAAATAAAAATGGACACCGAACGTATAGTGCTCTATCGTGACAACTGCTGCTGCATCGAGTCGTTCTGACCAACGCAGCCAGGGCAGCTCTGCGGCCAAACCAGCTGGTATTTCCCTCCAAACAGGGGAGAGCAGCAGAAGCGGCGAGTTACACCGCGAGCTGTGCCCAAGCCAGCCCTGCTGTCCTGACAGCAACCACACCGCATCCGAGACACAGGGCAGCCAAGGCCATTTTCACCTCTTTTCTTACCAAGAAATGCTTCCCACGTAGCCAGCGACAGAACCAGAGGAGCAGCAGCGTCCTGCCCGTGGCCACCAGCTGCCCTTTGCCAGGGATACAGAGCATCTGCTGCTCGGACTTGACTTTCATTAAATATTTTGCTTTATTCACTGATGCCCAAGGAAGTGAAGGAATATCTGAAACATTTCACTGAAAAAGTAAATGTTATGGTTAGCAGGGACCCGAGGAGCCTAACAAATCCCTGCCTTGGGATGACCGATACCTTCCTCATTTTTGAGAGAAACGGAGGTCTCGGCGACCTCTCCTCAAAGGCTGGACAGTCCGAGAGCTCCTCATGCACTTTGCAGACCTACTCCAAGACTTCTCATATTGTCATGCTTCTCCTGATGTTGGACTTTCTTGCTTCAGTTGAAGCTCGTCCTGTCTTTTCCACCCCAGAAACCTTCTCCTCCTCCCTGCAAGAGTCTTCTACTTGGCTGGACACTTTTACGTGTGGGCACTGAGTAGAGAAGGACCAAGCACCATACACCAGCACCGTCCCTTTGCTCCAGGCTCCCTTTACACCAGCCCCCAAGCAGCAAGAACACGTTACTTCCATTTTAGGAGTGTTCACGGGGCAGGGTTTAGGGGTTTTTTTTTTTTGCTTATTTTTTCAGAAGCAAACCCAGGAGCTGTATTTTGGCTACTTCCCTCAAAAATTACAGTTCTAAAAAAACTGAGTACATGAAAAAATTCCAACTGCTCTTGCTAACTCATCTGCTTAAAATCATGTTCCCCAGGGTATCTGGCATTTATATGACTATTTATTAGCAGCTCTGCACAGCGCAGCAATCACATGAAGGAACCTACAAGGTGAGAAGCAACCACGTTAGCAGGCCAGCATTATTCGGGTATTGGTTGAGAGAGACAAGACCTTCCAACTTCAGAAATACACTGTCCCTTCCTCTGTTTGCTTTTTATCTTCCATTACTCGGTTGCTTTAGCTTCAAGCTGCGGCTCCAGATATTCCCAGAGGAATTAAAAGAGCCCTCGATATTATAAATACTCTTTTTCATTGTAAACACACCCCAGCACTCGGCGCTCTGACACGGCTCCAAGCTGGCTCCGCAAACCACTCTGCTCCTCGCCACATTCCAGCTGAGCCGCGGCTTCTCTCCCAACCCAGAGCTTTTGTCCAGCGAGACCCAACTGCGGGCAGAAAGGATTTTCCTGTGTGCTTAAAACCTTGTTCTAGCAAGTTAAAAATCGAGGGATCGGGGCAGCGATCACCTTCGGGAGGACCAAAGCCTTGCTGCGAACCGCACAGGCAGATGAAGCACGATCTGCCCACGTCAGAGAAGAGAGTCACCAAAGAAACCAAACCATGGCTTGGACTTTCCCACATGATGGAAGAGTCGATGACTGGAGCAGAGGCCAACCCAGCCTCGGGGACACACCAGCCCTCCGCTGTTAGGGAAGGAATGGCCAGGAAAGCAGTGATTTAGGCTATATTTACTCAGCTGTCTCCATTCTCTGCTCTCACAGAGAAAGTCACAGGGCCAGTTCCCCAGTGGCTCCAAGAGCTGCTCGGGAAATAAAAGCCGTGCATTAATGGGCAGGAGAGGCGGCCATTCCTCCACCACGCCGGGCAGGGGTGTCAAAAGGCACAAAGCCGGTGCCACTCCAGCTCTACGCAGCTCTCACAGAGCTCATTTTAGACAGGTTTCCCCCCAGCTTTTATTCCCCATTCAACACAGACCACCAGTCTGGGAGACAGGCGACCAGGAAGCTTCCAACTCAAGGGGTGAGAAACACCCCCAGCATTAGAAAAGACACAGGGCACCAACCTCGCTGGAAAGCGGTGGCCTGGCCACCATCCCAGAGCCAGGGCTTGGGGGCAACCGTGTCTAGAGCCAGCAAAGCCACAGCAGCCCTGTCTCCGGCACATCCAGAGGGACAGGGGCATCCCTGGGCCACCCAGCCCCAGGCCGGGCTCTGCTGGGGCAGACCCACGGTGGGGCCGAGCCCCCGGCCCGGCCTGGAGCCCTGCAGCCCTGACAGGCCGCTCTGCCACCCCGAGGGGGGCCAGGACCCCCGGCCATGGGGGCTGCAGGGTCCCTGAACTGGGGGGAATGGCACTGATGTCCCCGAGCTGGCACTGCTGGGGATAGAGACAGCCTTGGGGGGGGGGCGGAGGCCTCAGCCCTTGCACAGGGAGGGGACAGGGACAGCCCTGGCACCACAGGGGTGGACACAGAGCCCTGGTACAGGAGATCTCCCCCGGCACCTTGGGGACAGGCCCATCCCGGAGGTGGCACGGCCCGCGAGGTGACACTGCCCTGCCAGCGGGGCACCCTGCGCTGACACCAGCGGGAGAGGGACGGAGCCAGCCCCGGTGCTGTCTCCGGGGAGGGGACAGACCCTCGGCCCGGGGCGGGTTGGGGGGACGGCCCGCTGAGGCCGCCGGGGCGCCTCAGGCTGAGGGGCCGCGCNCGCCCCCGCCCGAGCCGCTCCGGAAGGAGCCGAAGGTGTTCGAAGGCGCCGACGGCACTCGGCGCTGCGGGGGAGCGTGGGGCGCCCCCTGGCGGCGGGACGGGACCGCGGGTCCGGCAGTGCACCGGGCACCGGGACAGCATCGGGCACCGGGACGGCACCGGGGATGGGGCATTGCACCGGGACTGCAACGGGCATGGGGTACTCCACTCTACCGGGACTGCACCGGGCATGGGGCACTGCACGGGGACTGAGACTGCACTGGGGATGGAGCACTGCACCGGGCACTGGGGATAGGACACAGGACCGGGCATGGGGCACTGCACTGGCCACCAGGACAGCACTGGACACCAGGCACTGGGCATCAAGCACTGGGCATCAGGCACTGCACTGACCATGGGGCACTGCACCGGGTACCGGCACTGCACCGGGCATTGTACTGGGCTTGGGGTACTCCACTGGGCACCGCACTGGCATTGGGCACTACACCGGGCACGGGGTGCTGTGGACACGAGGTGCTGCACCAGGCACAGCACCGAGCACTGCAGACACCGGGTACCGCACCGGGCACCCACAACCTAGGCATGGGGCCAAAGCCAGGCCAGGTGCCAGACATCCCCATGTCCCCCCAGCCCTCCCCGCCTGGGCTGGGGCAGCTCCAGCACC
>VXBH01001894.1:27170-46148 GCA_013400035.1 Rynchops niger
AGCTCTGTTCCGGTGCTGGCAGCGCTGTATCCCCCCCCCCAGCTGCGGACACCATGCCGCGGCTCATCACAAGGAACAATTTTAATACAACATAAAACTTCCAAACGTATGAACAGAGCCGGGCGATGGGCAGGAAGACACAGGCCCCTTGGCTTTTAAGACATTTTCCATTAAAAAATTCCTTTTCCCGCCCTATCCATGCACCGGCGCACGGCTGAGCCCCCCTTCCCGCGGTGCCGGTGGGCAAGGGGTGCCTGGTGTCTCCCCCAAATGTCGCTGCCTTCCCGAGACCTTAATACAGACGGCGGAAGAAGCAAAGGAGACGCTGAGCAGCTTCTGCTGCTCGTCTTGGGGGTGTAAACGGTGCCGGTTTAACGGGGGAGATGCAGGATCCGGAGTCTGGCACGAACCACACACGCACGAAATAATCGAAGGTACAGCTGAAAAATCCGCCAGCTGCTCTGGGGTAGGAAATGTGCCCGTTGGCAGTGGCACGGTGATGCCCGATGGCGGGGGGTGGGGGGCGGGAACTGGCGTTGGTCCCCCCATCACCGCCGCGATGCTCAAAGTACCGGGGCGGCAAACTGCAGCGGGGGCGAAAAGCCGGTACATGCATTATCAAATGGAAACGTTTCTATCATAGAAAACTGTAGAAAGGGGGCGGAAATGCTGGGTTGAGCCAGAGTTTGTTGGATAAAAAGCGACGAAGGGAAAGAGAGGGGTGAAATTTCCAAATTCCAAATGAAGCAGCAGCAGCAGCACAGGCGCTCGCTGGGCTGGGTGGGTTGTGTGGTTTCTTTTTTTTTTTTTAAAAAAAGAAATACTGGGTTCCTGTAGATGTCCATATGCAGCGACCAATGAACACCACGGGATGCAGTGGCAGAGGAAATGCAAAGAGCAAAAACCGACCCTAAAAATGCCATTAATAATCGCATCCGGTTGCTGACCCCAGGGGGAGGGCTCTGCTCTTCCCGCCTGGAAGGGCCGATGGAGCCGAGTGGCTACAAAAGGCTCCGAATAAAAGAATTAAAACCTTTACATCTGCTATACGCTCATAAAATGACCCATATGCACCATCGTACGATGAACCATATGCATATAAAATTACCCACATGCATCCCAGCTTGTGCTGCCAGTGTTTGGGGGACGTTGCTGTGGTTTTTTTTTTTTTAAATTTAAATATTACAATTACACGCCCAATGGGGGTTTCTTTGGAGTTTTGGGTTTTTTCCAGCTAAAACTAAAGTTAAAAACTGAGAAAAAGCGAGTGGGTCTTCGCAAGGTTAGAAAACAGCGTGTCATCATGGAAAAACCTGGGACCCCCCCGGGGCTGGGTGGGACCCTGCGACGGTCCTGCACTGCCCGTTTAGCTTATAAAAAGTAATAAATTAATTAACGAATATTTCCATCGAGTCCTTTCTATACACAAAGGCTGGGGCCCTGCCGGGGAAAAGCCGCCGCCAGAAAAGCTCCCGCGTCTCTATAAAAATATGAGCATCTTTCAGGGAGGACAAAAAGCCTTTCGTGGGGGTTGGAAGTGCTGGGGCGCAGCCAGCCCGGCCAGCACCGACGTCCACAACGGCTCCGGGGACGTTTCTCTCAGGGCTATGCCGCGCGGGATGGGTTTTTCGAGAGGCGGTGGGATGCCGCGGGGACCTCGAACTGTTCCCAGGTGCCGGCGTGGGGGCTCAGGCATGCTCGGCCCCGCTCCACGCGCTGCCCCGGGATGCCGAGAGCTGAGCCCCTCCTGGCTCCTGGCCCTGCGCCGGTTGCCGGTGGCTGGCTGCTCTCTCCCCGCAGTTCCAGTGGTGCCGGCAGCCACGGTCCCGATGCTCGTATCCATCCCACTCCGGCAAGGAGATGCTGCCGTCCGGCTGCTCGGTGTGGCCGATGGGGTAGGAGCCCTGGCATTCCCACTCGGCCACCGCCAGCTCCTGCTCGTCGCTCTCGGAGCCCTGCACCGCGATCTGCGGGACCGGGCTGGGCTTTGGCTTCGGCTCCGTGCCACCGCACCGCAGAGCCGCGTCCTGCCCGGCTTCGCTCTTCCCATCGTCTTCGCTTGCCGGCGCCGGCTCCGGTTCATCAAAGCTCACTTCTTGAACTGCTTCTTGCTTCTTGAAGGAGTCACGGCGCTCGGAGAGGTTCAAGCGCCGCATGACCACCATCTCCTGGTCCCGGTCATGCCTCTCCCCGAGCCGGGAGCCGGCGGGGTGATAACTGTGTTCCCCAGGGTACGCTGGCGCTTCGCCCTCCCCGATGGCCTCTGGGTCCATCGCGGGCATCTCCAGCCCCAGTTTGCGGCCGCCGGCGGTCTTCTTCTCCGCCAGGACGGTGACAATCTTCTCAGCTGACTGTACACGTTTGAGGAGGGGGGAGCGGGGGCAGTCGGCGCTGCGGGGTCGCGAGCTCTGCCGGACGATGGTGGGGGGGGACAGGGTCTTTCCCTGGAAGGAATGGGGGGTTTTGGGGTACCCTGGGAGCGGGGATGGGGAGCGCTGTGGAGAAGGCGGGCGCTGGGCGGAGGAAGGGGTGCAGGCGAGGGGCGAGGGGGGGATGCTGCTGGTGGATTTGCGCCGTCCCACTTTGTAGCGTTGGCCACCCAGTTTGGGCGCCAGGCCGTGCAGGGAGCTGGGGCGCACGTGGCCGGCGGGTGACGTTGGGGTGCTGGAGGAGGGAGAGGTGCTCTGCGGGGACACAGCATCTGCCGCACAAAGAGAAACAGGTCACGGCCAGGGATGGAGGGACACGTGGCATCCCCGCCGTGCCCGCAGCAAATATCCCCCCCCGCAACGGGTTGGGGTACCTGGGGGGAGATCGGGAGCGGGGCTGCGGCAGGGCGTCGTGGGGCCCGGGGACAGGCTGTGCGTGGGGGACTCCGGCAGGCTCTCGCTGGAGGACAGCGAGTGATGGAGACCAGAGGAGAAGCTGCGGCTGGTGTGCAGGACCGAGGACTGCTTGGAGATCTTCTTGAAAAGGCATTTTCTCCTGGTGGGGGGGGGACAAAGGTGGCAGGGAAAAGAAGAGATTTGGCTTTTCCTTAAAGCTGGTGGCTGTGAGTCTGCCCAGCAGGACCGGACCCCGCTGGACCCCCCCGGGTATGGCAGAGCCAGAGCATCCCCTCCCCGGTATGGCACACACCGGGACAAATGCCATGTTATCCCGCCTCGGTTCTACCCACCTGTCCTGGCTGTCCCTTTTCCGGCTCTTCTTACTCCTCCGCGCCATCCTTGTCTTGGAGCTGTTTTTCCGAGCGGGGCCGATTTTAATGGAGGTGTTCTCCAGGGCGGTGGTCCTCAGGGCCACTTTATTCCCACTCTGAGGGGCAGAAAATGAGTCGCTGCAGCCCAGGCACCGGCTCCCGACGGGCTCCCGGCTCCGCTGTCGGTGGAGGCGACGCCAGGGAGCCACAGGACCCATGCACCGGTGCCGGGGGCTGTCCGGACGAGCAGCGCGGTGCCAGTCACCCACCTTCAGCAGCAGCTCGACAACGTCCCGGTGAACTAAACCCAGCACCGATTCGCCATTCACATGTGTGATGAGGTCGCCCGCTCTCAGGCCCGCTTCTTGCGCGGGGCTCCCCTCCTCCACACTCTGCAATCAAAAAACCAAGGTTTTCTTTGGATACAAACCTAAGTTTCTTCCCAGGGTTTTCCCATTGGGAAAAGTGGTGTCCGGCGCTGCCAGTCCCTCCCCACACGGAGCCCAGGCCACCTACCCAGACCATATGGTGCACGGTGTAGACGTCGCTGTCGCCCATGTAGACGCGGATGGCTCGCAGGGTGAAGCCGTACTTCTTGCCCGAGCTGTGGATGATGATGGGGGGCCTCAGGCTGGCGATGGCGAGGGAAGAGTCTCGGCTCGGGGAGGAGTCGCGGGAAGAGGGGTTGGATGAGAGGGAGTGGGGGGAGATGGGGCTCATCAGGGTGCCGCCGCCGAAGTCGTCTGCAAGCGGGAGAAGCCGGCTCAGCCCGGGAAAACCACGCAGCAGCCGCCATCCGACAGGATAAACGGCGCGGCACACAGACCTGATGTGATGATGAGGGACAGGGCTGAGACGGAGGCGGATTTGGGGACGCGGCCGCCCTGCGAGGCTCTCTGCCTGTCCGGCACGTCCTTCTGGCTGCTCAGCCGATGGCTCCTGCCCGGGTCCAGGCCCCGGGGAGTCGAGTTTTTGGTGCCGGTGCTGTTGCTCCGGAGGCGGATGCGGTTCAGGCTGACGAGATCGGCTGTGCAGAGGGACGGAAGGAGCGTTTGGGGATGTGGAAAAGCCACCCCACGCCGCGCAGGACCCTGGCTGGTGCCAGAGCATCCCACACCTGCAGCCTACGCACCGGATAACGCCGACGGTTTCACCGTGCTACCGGTCCCCACATCAGGGTCTCCCAGCACAAACTTGGGTCTCTCTGGCTTGGAGGACGCCACACAAGGGCTTTCATCCTCCGAGGAGAAGGCAAACTTGGGCATGGTGTCCAGGCTGTAGGTGCTGGGCAGCGCGGCGGGGCTGCGGCTTCGCTTGTGCCGGGAGGTGTACGGCGTGGAGCTGCAGGACGTCCAGGAGCGGAGCCTGTGCGGGAGAGCAGGAGGGCTCGGGACAAGGAAAAAGGGGCGAGGGGGATGGAACCGAGCCGCTGCGGCACCCCAGGACACGTCCCACCGATGCCTCTGCAAAGCCTCGGTGCTGACACAAGCCCCCATCAGCGCTGATCCCCGTCTCACCACGCACCGGGGCTCTGCGCCCGCCAGCCGGCTCCTCTCCTCGTCTCCCGAGTGCCTGTCCCATCGCTCCTCCTTGTCCTCACTGTGACTCCGGTCGGAGGACGAGAGGCTGAGGTTGGAGTGAGCCGCCAGGAATTCGGAGCTGCTGTACACCTGAGGAGGAGACAAGCAGTCGGCAAGGAGCAGAAATTTGGGAATCCAGGTGCTCCGGCATCAGCTAGAACACCAATGCTCGGCACAACCGCGCTGGCCATAGCATCCATCATTTTGGATGCCGGAGGAAGGATTGGAGCACCTTGCTGAAGCGATGGGAGCAGGAGGAGAACTGCCCGATCTCCACGGACGATTCCTCATCGTTGGTTTCTTCATCCTCCGAATCCAAGTGGCGGTACCTCTCGGAGCGAGCTGCAAGAGCCAGAGCAGGCAGAGCTGTCACCCTGCCTGCCAGACACCCTGTCCTGCCTGCAACGACCCTGCCCCGCCTGCCCGCGGGGAGACCCGCGCCCACCAGGACTGCATCTGACAGCCTGGTCCCAAATCCCAGGAGAGTTTGGGTGTGAGAAAGTAAGCGTTTTTGGTAAAGCTGAGCAGCCTGGGAACAGGACTGCATCTGTTTCGTGACTTTGGTCATAAAGCGACTGACTTCACCCAGGAGGTTTTCATCTCCCGCGGGATCATCCGACCTGCGGCTGGGATAACGGCTTGGCGGAGGTGGGGGAAAGGGGGTGGATTTGGCCTCACTGTCGAAGTAGCTGGTGTCGTCCTCCGACTCCAGCTGAGGGATGAACTCGGCCTTCTGCCGCAGCAGCCCATTCCAGTCCAGGTGGAGGAAGAAGGAATGGTGCTTCACCTCGTGCGCACCCCCTGCCAGGCAGAGAAACCCACGTCAAGCGGACGGGGCAGGATCTGGGACGCTCCTGCTCCCATCCCAAACGGCACGGTCTCTCCTCCACACAGAGAAAATGGCTTAAAGCCGGAGTCCCGTGCAGCTTTGCTGGGGTGAACCCCAAGCTGAGGACCTCCTCCGAGCATCCTCAACGCGGCAGGACACGCTTTGGTTTCAGCAAATGGCTTGACGTGAATCAGGGGGCCGCCACACGTACCGGTGCCCAGGCGCTCGAGGGGACACTGTCTCAGCAACCGCGTGATCAGGTCCTGGGCGTCCGCAGGAAGAGCCTCGTCCCCTTCTGGCCACATAATTTCATCTGCAAGGAAAAAGGAAATGGAGTTTGGAGTGGCTGAAAGAGTTTGGACACAATGGGGGCTGTGATGACATGAGGTCACAGGAAAAGTCACTTCTGGGCAAGAGGGAAGTCCCCCAGGAGCCGCAGCAGATGAAAGCATCCTCCTAAACCAGGAAATCAAAGCTTGAGGAGCCTCCTCACCATTCAGCCGAGTATAAAATGAAGGAATGAAGCTCTCCACGTGAAGGACAAGCTGTGACTGCTGGGGAGAGCGAACTGAGGAGCAAAGTTGCCACCGACACTCACCGCTGATGACCTGCCCAAAGAGCTCCTCGGGGGTGTCTCCGAAGAAGGGGACGCAGCCCACCAGGAACTCGTAGAGGATGATGCCCATGGCCCACCAGTCGACAGGCTTCCCGTAGCCCTGTATGAGGATGACTTCTGGGGCGATGTACTCCGGAGTGCCACACACCTGCGTGGGAAGCAGCAGCTGACACCTCTGCAATGACCTTTGCAACAGGTCCCAAGGCTATGCCGGTCCCCGGTGACGGCAGATCGCCCAAGCGGAGCAGGACCTCATTCATACCTGCTTGTCCATGAACTCCCGAGTGTCCTTCTCCATGTGACCTTCATAGAGGTTCGTGGTCATGTTCATCAAGCCGATCTTTGACAGACCAAAGTCCGTCAGCTTTATGTGGCCCATGGAGGTGATGAGTAAACTGCAAGAGAAGACAGACACCCTGCAACGACGCTGTTTGCTTCCAGGGAGACCTGGGCAGGGCCAGCCGGACCCCAAGACTTCTGGTCCTGGTGCAGTGACACAGAAGCAGGTCTTTGGGCACCAAAACCCATGACCTCATTCTGCCTTATACTCTTGGCTTGGATCAGTCCCTCTCTCTTCCCCACCCAAACCCAACCCCATCCTTTCTCAGATCTGACCCACGTCCTCACTTGTCAGGTTTGAGGTCCCGGTGGACGATGCCGTAGTTGTGGAGATACTCCAGCGCAAGAACAGTCTCAGCAAAGTACATCTTCGCCATGTCGACGGGCAGTGGGCCCATGTTCTTCAGCAACGTGGCACAATCCCCCCCTGCGGGGACATGGGTCCTCCTGAGCACAGGGGGCTCAGAGAAGGCAGGGAGGTCACTGGGCAGGGCGACGCTGCCTCTCCTGCCAAGCAGGCTCCCAGCCAGACCCTCATGTCCCTCCTCGGAGCAGCGCTGATCCCCAGGCATGGGGCACAAACGCTCTCCTAGGTGAGCACGGCCACCACCTTCATCAAGGTGAGACTCAGGATCACCAAAGCATCTCCTCATGCTACCCTCTGCTCCCTGGAGCAAAGCAGGCATTTGATATCCAGGTGGTGACCTCGATGCTCAGATGTTGATATTCCCTGCCTCCCTCCAGCCCTGAATCCCATTCGCACCTTCCACGTACTCCATCACCATGCAGAGGTGTCGCTTCGTCTCGAAGGAGCAGAACATGCTGACCACGAAGGGGTTCTCTGCAAAGGTGAGGATGTCCCTCTCCACAAACACCTGCTGGATCTGGTTCCTCAGGATGAGGTTCTGCTTGTTGATTTTCTTCAAGGCGAAGCGCTGCCGTGTCTCCCTGTGCCTCACCAGGTACACGGCCCTAGGTGGGGGCGAAATGGCTGGACCTCAAAACATGTCCTCCAACCATGGGACTAAGATGACGAGGACTTTGGAGATGTTTACAGATGGAGGCAAATGTTAGGAACTTCCCAGCTCACCCGTAAGCTCCATTGCTGATCAGCTTGATGGTCTCAAAGTCCCCCTCACAAGGCTTCCTCCGAGGAGTGGTGGCCAAAGGCTGGCTCTGAAGAAGACACAGAAGGTTTTTAACATTTCCCGGCATGCCGGCGCTCTGAGTGCAGGCAGGAATTCACTAGCACCATCACATATCACCTCTGATTGCTCCTCACTGCCAGAGGACATCCTTCCCTGAGCCCTCTCCAGCTACAAACCCCAAACCAGAAGACCACGATGCTCTACAGATCAAGAGCACACTCAGCTCTGCCCACTTAGGAAGCCAGATGAGGGACTGTGAGATATTACCCCTGAATACAGCAGTCACCCTTGGGGACAACCCAAATTAACGTCTCTCAGCCTAAGATAGCAGAGGAGCTGCTGCAAGGAGCTGTGGTGTGGGGTGAGGCAGGACGAAGCTGGAGGCAGCAAGTGGGACACGCAGGTAGGACCATGCTCACCTCACAGGCATCGTCGTTCTCTGGCGTGATGGTGTTCCCGCTGTCAAAGTGATCCAGCTGGACCATTTCTGTAGAAGACAGGGATGTTTCTCACCGTCTTCATGCTCAACCCTCACCAAAAGAACCCCCCACCAACCCCACTCTCCCTCCCAACTCGGAGATCCCGCAGGGATTTAGCCACACGCTTTGCTCGAGCCATCGTATGGAGAAATTCAGGTCACGGCGTTAAGAGGTTCAACGCAAGGTTAAACATTTATATAATTCTCTTTTTTCCATAGTGATTCCCGTGTTCTTTGGGGATTATGGTTCCCCCCCCCAAGGGCTGCGGCTTCCTATGGATTAAGCGTTCTTGAGCTTAATCTACTTTGATGAACGTGTTGGGAGCAATAACAAGGGATGAAAGGCTTGCCAGGAGACCTGGACACCGTCCTGGTCCTGCTGTGACCCACCCCATGACACCAGCTCAGCACTGCCAGTCCCCCTGCCCCCTCCCAGTGCTCATTCATGCTCGCCAGTGGCCAAACTGGGAGTCCATATCCCACTACAGACCTTGAGGCCACAAACCCAAGCAGTTACCCACCCTCCAGTGGGTCCTTGACGAGACCCAGTTGGCTGATGATGTATCGGGGAATATCGGTCTTTATTCCCTGGCCAACTTTGGCATGTCCTTCTGCAGCTTCCAGGAGGTGGTAAAACTCCTCTGGGTCAAACTCCTGGATGGGGAAAACCAAGCACAGTGGTGCAGCGAGACCTTACCGGGTTAAGCGTTTCCTCTAAGCCTTGCAGGTGACACCTGTAACTGGGGACAGGCTCTGGACTAAACACTCTTCTGTTTCTAGCATCATTCCCCCATTGTTCCCCACATAAAGGGTCCATGGAAAAAAATAAAGGCTTTGCCTCCTCTCCGAGTGGGCACAGACCATGAAAGACAAGACACATCAGGAGCTGCCATGTCTTACCAGGCACTCCAGAAGGCGAGCAGGACGGGAGATGATGATCAGCAGCTTCCTCACCAGCTGGTCAATGAACTTCACCTCCTCGCTCTCTGAACGTTCCTGA
This sequence comes from Rynchops niger, assembly GCA_013400035.1. Lineage (NCBI taxonomy): Eukaryota > Metazoa > Chordata > Aves > Charadriiformes > Laridae > Rynchops > Rynchops niger. The sequence continues at coordinate 36,360 of VXBH01001894.1, forward strand.
GCCTGCCAGAGACAGAAGCCAGGCATCTATCGGTGGCCTCAGGAGATGGCACTGCACAGGGAACCGCCCCACACTCACATCTCGGAGCATCTTCTCAAGTTTCTCCTGCAGCTCCATGAAGTAGCGGGAGGTGATGAGAGCTCCCTGGGACTTCGCCAGGCAGTCGCGGGCCAGCTCGATGATCTGGTGGTGGATGAAGCCCAGCACGCCATCTGCCAGGGGCAGAGTGCTGCTTGGAGAGAAGTTTGTGATGGTGTCCTGCAGACGCTCTTCCATTTGGGCCGTGGCCTGCAAGGCAGAATGGATGGTGATGCCTGAGAACACTTGCCCCACGCCATGTGTTGGCTTTGGTCAGCCAGGATCTCATGCTACCACATCCTGCAGCTCCAATATTCATGTGCACATCATGGTCCCACCCGGGAACCAGCTTCCAGCAGGCTGGAAAAGCTCCACCAAAGTCTCTAAAGATCGTTGCCTGCACGTGTGATGATGCAGACCTGCAGGTCCCTGCCTTGTTACCATGTTTCCTGTGTCCTCAACACCCTCATCCCTGGGTATCTACCCGTACATTTTATATGCCAGCATGGAGGAGATGTTGTTCTGAAGAAGACAGGGTCAGGATGCCATATAGGGACTAACATGCTCATCCTCTGCAGTCCCAGTGGTTACCTTGGGGAACCGCTCCTTGTAGACATGGTTCATCATCACAACCTCGTTATCAAACGTTCCACCCGTCCGTCCAGGGCTGTGGAGGGAGGAAGCCACTTGTGTTACAAGGTCCAAGTCATTTACATCTATGTAAATAGCTACTGCCCCTGGAGAGCAATTTGTTCCCTCCTCCTAACCCTCAATCCAAGCGGTTAAAGGTCACCTGAGCAGAGCCGTCAGCCTTGGGCCAGCACTTCCAGCAGCATCCCTCCCACCGTGCATGGATCTGGAGGTCCCTGGGACCCGGTCCAGGGAAGGTTAACCTCCCACAAACCCAGGTGTCAACTCAAGTCACTTGAAAATCCAGACCTGAGAAGCTGGTGCATCAGTCGACTTGGCTTTGAGGAATGAGCTCATCCTTTCCTTCCTCTGGATCCCACAGTCTCTCACCATCGTTGCCCGTTTTGCAGCTCACCAGCCAAAAAACCCCAACCAAATCCCATGGTGGACCATGAACCTTCATTAAGCGAGGTTTCTCTCTTACCCTCACCCAACTTTGCCTCCCTTAGGCCCCTGCCTGGTGATCCAGTTATGCAAAGCAACTGGCAGGAGCAGCCAGCAACTCATTAACCACTATGTAATAAACGGGGTGATTAAAACCAGGCCCAAGCCACTCGCTGTTAGCCCCAACCCAGCCCCAGCTCAGCCTTTGCCGTGCTGTGCCGACCGCAGAGCTGGCACCTCCTCGGAGAAAACCTCGCCACCTGCAAAACCCTTGTCAGATAATTAATCTGATTTTAATGAAATTTCAGCCAGCAACACACAGGGCTATGGCTCTGCCTCTGGTGCAAAGAGGGTCGGGAGCTTTTTCAGAGGGAAAAAAGGATTTAACTGAAACATCCCCTGTAAAAAGCTCAAGCTCCCAGTGCTGGACAAGTGGAAACGTGACTGGCTCCTTGCACGGGACACAGTTTTGGAGCAGCAACGTGGAGCTTGGCAGGTCCAGAGGGTCAGCACAACGCCACAGCCACTGGCTCCATGGTCTCCCCAAATTTTCCTCTCTCCAGCCCACAGATGCCCGTCCACCTGCACTCCTTGTTCTTTGCAGAGGCAAAGGCCCGGCTGATGCTCAGCCCCAGCAAACGTGGGTGATGTTTCCAAGCCGAACCCAGAAACAGGATTTTTAACCTCTTAATGGCAGGTCAGGCCGGTGCTCTCCCAGCCATGCCCCGCAAGGACAGCCACTGCTCGGGCTTCTGCTCGACGGGCCCCTTCTCTGCACCGAAACCGTTGAGACAATTGAGCAAGAAGCTGCAAACCAACTATTTTGGAACAAGTCCCACTTTCTCCAGCTTCAGCCCCAGGAAACCTGACTCCCAGGTGCCATCTGCCACCAGGAGAGCAATGCCACATCCCAACAGCCGAGATGATGCTGAGAACCAGACTCTAATGCCCCAAATCACAGAGCTTAGGATCATAGGCTCATGGAACGGTTTGGGTTGGAAGGGACCTTTAAAGGCCATCAAGTCCAACCCTCCTGCCGTGAACGGGGACATCTACAACTCGATCGGGTTGCTCAGAGCCTCGTCCAACCTGACCTTGGGTGTTTCCAGGGATAGGGCATTTCCCACCTCAAGCCACAGCTTCTCCACTCCCCTGCAAGGGGAAAACTCCATATTGGGGTCAACACCTTGGGATGTGCCAACACCAGGACATCCCAGAAACAGCTCACGAGAGGGCAGAGGATGGGCTGGATGTGCCGGCACCCGGTGCACCGTCCCGGCAGCGCCGTGGGTGCTCCCCACAGTGGGTGCCCTACCTGAGGCTCCTGGATCGTGGGCGCAGGCAGGGCGAGTGCCGCCCCTCCTCGTCCGTGACGCTCTCCGTACTGCGGAAATGCTTAGAAAGGAAATGCAGCTCATCGGGGGTGGGCTGGTACGGCAGCTGGTGCAGGCGCTCCTGGGAGGACGAAGATGACTGGAAAGAAAGGGAGACGCAGGGGATCAGGAGGTGGATCTGTGGCTTGGGGTGGAAACCGGCAAGTCCGTGAGGAAAGTATTCCTCAGAGCCTCTTAGGAGGCTGGAAACACTGACAGGCAGCAAGCTCTGTGCTTGGTAACGGGAAATATGGATGGCAAGGGCAGCCTGAGGAGGTCTGCGCTGCCCACTCCCACCCCAAACTCCCCAAGGGAGCCCCATCCCTTCTTCCCGCAGCATCCCAGGTGGCTCCTGCCCGGCCATTCCCCTGCATGGTTGGGATGCGCTCATGAACACTCGACCCGTGACACGCAGGGATGCTCTAACCCCCATGGATGTTGTGATCCCCAGGGACGGGATGCTCTAACCCCCAGGGACGGGATGCTCTAACACCCAGGGATGTTGTAACCCCCAGGGACAGGATGCTCTAACCCCCAGGGACGGGATGCTCTAACCCCCAGGGATGGGATGCTCTAACCCTCAGCAATGCTGTAACTCCCAGGCATGCTGTAACCCCCAGCGATGCTGTAACCCCCAGGGACGGGATGCTGTAACCCCCAGAGGTGCTGTAAGCCGCTCACCGGCTCCGTGCCTTTCTTAAAAGCACATTTGCAAAGGACGATACAGCTAAAGAACATGGTCCTCTAGTAACGGGCTGCCTAGGAACCGATGCCACAGGGCTCGGGAGGCATTTCACCAAAAATCGAGGGTTTTGGGTTCTTCTCGCCTGCTGCCATGAGAAAGCAAACGTTACCGAGACAGTGGAGCTGGGGGTGTTGGTCCCATAGCCAGAGGAGGGTAGCGAAGCCAGTGACCACCTTCTGCCATCAGCCCTGCAAGTGCAAACGTGCTGGTCACATACAGGAAAAACAACAACGTCTAAATGCAAATAAATAACATCAGAGCAATAAGAATGGGGAAGAGGATGCAGGTTTGGCGTGAGTAATAAAGTCCTGAAACCTCTTTTCATAATGGACTGAAATTGGGCGAAATACGAGGGGTTTGCAGGTGAGGGCGGCTGTTCTGCAAGTGTCCACGGGGACAGTGACAGTGAGCAGTGCCCCCATGAAGGGAGAGCGCTGGGGCTCGGTTGGGTGGTGAATATGTTTCAGATGGAAAAGAAAAAAAATGACGCAAGAATCTGATTTTTAATTAGAGAAAAATCCAGGCTTCTGGGACTGTTCTATGAGAAATGGGGATTGCTAAAGACCCGTCCTGAGACAGCAGGCGCCGTGGAGCAGAGCCCGGCTATAAACAGGAAGGCAAACGCTCGTACGTAGGCGAATGCTTCCTCTTGGGGATGTTTTTAATGGACAGGGCAATGTCCAGGTCAAGACGAGTCCCTTCACCTCCCGCTGCTGTTTCCCGTGCGGGGCCAAGGCCATCGGGAGCTGGCGGGGTGCCGGATCCAGCACCGGCATCACCGCGTGCCCGCACTGCCAGCAGGCTCGCAAACCTCTGCTTTGGCTTTTTGCTCCGTTACAAGCATGAAAACCATCCGTAAGCCTCCGGCTTTTTTCCATGTGATGATCAATGGGTTAAAAATCACCCATCTGCCCCCATGTGTGCAGTTAGTTAGTTAGTTAAATGGGATTTTGGCTTGAGCAGTGCGGGCTGGGGTGGGGACACAGTGAGATCTGCCTCCGTGGGGACCTGGCCGAGCTGCCATCCCTGGATATCTGCCGAGCATCCGCCAGGAGTGCTCAGAGCGGGTCCGAGCTGGGGCTGGCCTCGTGGCCGGGGATGGTGTGATGGGAACAGGGATATTTTTGCTCCCGGAGCTGCAGGGAGCCCAGTGCCAAAGGAACATCTCCCGCCCGGGAATGCACACGGAGAAGGGCCATGGCGATGCCCCAGACCCTGCCCGGTACTCGCCTGTCAGTCCGAGGAGCATGGCTGGGGTGGTGGGAGGCACCAGTCACAGCAGAGCAAACAACGCCAGGGTGAAATTCGTGGAGAAAAAAAAAGCAAAACAAATCACAACACATCGCTTGAGATCGACAGCACAGTCCCGGCTGGCAGGTTATAATTATGAGTGAATGCGAATGGTCTGGGAGGGGGCACGGAACTCACCTGCGAGCGAAGGGGAAGTTGATGGAGGTGCTGGCGGAGAAGTTGCGTGGGCTGTCCAAGGGGCTGCTGCCGGCTGTGGGGAGAAAGGGGGAAAAGTCACCCCAATACCCGCCCCGGCGCGATGCCCGGGCTGCCGCGGGCTGCTCCTTCAGGGGAAAGGGGGGGCAAATCACATCCCAAGCTATTCCCTCCTGGAAAAGGCACCCAGCCCACTGTTGCTGTGAAAGGAGAAGGGATACCCTCCAAAATATTTGGGTAAATTTGGGAGATGCTCAACCCATCCCCTGGGACACCCCTTACCTGTCGGCACGGAGAGGGGGGAAAGAGGCCGCGAGAGGGTCGGAGAGGGGGTGCCCACCACTAAGCTCTTCCTATTGCTGCTTCGGCAACTAGGGAAGAAAAAGACGGAATTAATTTGGGGAAGCAAAGAACAGGCAGGGCTGGACAAGCTGGGGCACATATGAGTCCACTTGTGCGTGATGCCCTGTGCCAGGGGACATGGCTGCTGTCACCCCATCGATTATGGATCTCCTGCCACAGGGAAGATCCATCCCCAGTCCATCACTGCCAGAGACGGACCGACGGGGTTATTTTTAATGATGAACTGTCTCATTGAGGTCCCACTTCTGGTTTTGGCTCGCTGGGGAGGGCAGAGGCTGGCAGCCCCTTGAGCAACGGGCCAAGGGCAGGAATAGAAAAAGGGATGTAAAAGGAGGAAGCGATGGAAATGCCAAGCGGCCACAACCCGACCCGCTCCATCGCGTACAAAGTGTCCCCAGTTCCTATAAATCTCCCTATGCTGGGGGGTCCCCATGTCACAGTGGGGAGGAGAGTTGGTCCCCGGCTCCCGGAGACTCCGCGGCGTCACTGGGCATTTGTGATGTCCCGGCAGACCCGGCTCGGCCATGCTCCGGGGCGCAGCAGGACGCCGCCACGGGGGCTGGCACCAGGGTGGAAAGCAGCACCGTGCGCGGGTCCACGCTGACAGCCCAAAATTCCCATCCCGGCATCCCACAGAGCTCCTCTGGAACAACCAAAAGGCCACGTCCGCAAGCGTGGAGTTTCCATGTCGCCATCTCCATTCCCACCCTCCCAACTCTCAAGATTTCAACCCTTCTTGTCACAATTTCCTTTTTCCTTTCCTTTCAGCCCTTCTCCAAGCCCCTGGCAAGTGTGGCCCAGCCTCGAACAGCCCAGCGGCCCGCAGGGGTGCTGCAGCCCCGCTCCCGCTGTATGCAGCCCATTTTAACTCCAGTAAAAATGTGATGAGCTCCTTTAAGTTCTCTTTCCCTCTGTTGCGAGGGAACGGAAGATATCCACAGCCCAGAGCAGGAGCTGGTGCTGGCTGGCGCGCGAGCACGAGGACAACCTTCCCCTTCCTCCATCTGCGCTTCCTCGGGCTGCAAACTCTGCAAAGGCGACGCTGAATTTCCTCACCAGGCTGGGAACAGGAACCTGCGCGGATGCCGCTAATTAAAGGACGTCATTTAACACCGTGCGGTGTCCAGATACACCCGCAAAACCGAGAGGGTGAACCCGGGGCGGAGGGGTTCTGCCCAGATCCCCAAAACCAGAAGCAAAGGACGGCGTTTTGCAACACGCCGCCCCTCCGGACGCACATATGTGGCACAGATGCACGGCAAACGACGCGTGGTCAGAGCTTCGCATGTGACACCCAGCACCCCATCACCGCCCGCCGGTGTCTCCCACCCCCGCTGTGGGGCTCCTCCTGCTCCCCCCAATTAAACCATGAGCCCCAACTCTTCTGCTGGAGACCGAACACCTCGGCCAGGCCAGCGAGCCAGGAGGGTACTTGGGGCCCCCCCAAACGCCTCGTATGTCAGCTGCACCCTCCCTGCACTCAGCGTGTCCCTGCGTGCCCCCCTGGGACACGCACCCCCTGACCGCCCCGAGCTCACCCGGAGCTGCAGCGGCTTCAGGGGGATCGGAGCCTCCCGCTCCGCACCGCAGCTGAGCCATGATGCCAGGGGGGAGGCAGAAACATCCCCCCCCCAAAAACTGACCCCTTCCCACCCCTCCTTGGCCCCTCCGGTTGCTTTTTCTTGCTTAAACACAGGCTTGAACACCCATTGCGGCACCCACAGCTGCAAACACAGCCCAGCACCCACCCCGGCAGCAAGAGCAAACCGCAGCCGCCGCCGGCTCTGCTGCCGGATGGGAAACTGAGGCACGGCAAGCAAACCTGCTCCGCCACCAGAGCGGCACCAGCCGAGGTTTAGGAGCCAGGAGGGCTGCAAAGAGCAGCCAGTTTTGGTGTTTCTTCACCATTCGGTCCTGCCGCGGGGACTGGGGTGTGCGTGGGGACATCTTGCAGGGAGGGGACGTCCCAGGGGACGAGGGGCTCGCTCCTGCTCTCCCGGTTTCGTTTTGGAAGTGAAAACAAACCTCTAGCGAAGCAAGTTCCCGTAATGGTGACACAGGGGGAGGCCAACGTTTCCTGTTTCTGCGCGCTCCACCCTCGGCTCCGCAACCATCTTGCGCCACTTTAACCCCCCTTCGCCTGGTGCATCACCTACAGCTGGTTCCCATCCTTCACCGAACGGAAACCTTGGGCCAGAAACGAGCCTCGGGCTAGAAACAAGCCGCCGAGCCCTGAAGGCAGGAGCTTGGGCTGCTGCCCTCCCTGCCTCCATCACCCAATTGCACGTTTGGTACCAAAAATGGAGTGGAAAATCGCCGTCAGCCTCTCCCGCGCTGCCTCGGCGCTGCCGTTGCCGGCCGGCACTTATTTCAAAGGACGCGGAAAGTGTGTGACAGCCAATGTGACCTCAAAGCCTGGAGCAAAATAATGTGTCACTCACCCCGAGACTGCTGGTGAGGAGGAACCGGCACCTCCCACCACCCCCACCAGCACCCAGCCTGGGCATGGCATGGCCGGGATGGCCGCGGGCAGGAGACAGAGCAAAATTTGGCAGTTTTCCACCGGCTGCCTCCTCGGAGCTGCGGGAAGGGTAGGATCCAGCTGCGCAGCAGGACACTGGTGTCTCTAAACGGCAAATGGCTCTGCCAGAAATCCTGGCGAGCGGCGTTGGGTGGCAAGGAGTCAACACGGTGCGAGCCCGAGGGTGACGGTAACCCAGCCGGTCGATGGTAGGACCATCACCGGGAAATGCACGGAGGGGCTGCAGCATCCCGCTCCTCTCCCGCAGGATCCAACCCCTAAAACTTCCCGGCATGGCAGAGCATCATCTGTCAGACACCAGCCCGGTGCTGGGCACTGCTGGCGGGTGAATGCCAGGCAGAAAAGCTGGGTGTTTGAGGCAGAGCGGGTGCAGGGAGCGGCGCGAGGGCAGGACCATGCCGATAAGGGAGCGGGCGCAGTCTCAAAGTACAAGCGGGCGGCTCCGCTCCCGGCTGCGTGATGACGAGCACGAGCCGCTGCTCCCGGCTCCCTCCTTGGCGTGGCTGCGGACAACATTTTTCCTCCATGTTCCCAAAACACGCGCCTGGCGCTCACGTGCCTGGAGACTTGGGGAAGTGCCATGGATCACCGCGCCCTGGAAAAATCGGTTTCCAGTGCGATAAGTTTGTGTTTAACACCGAAACCTGCTGAACCAAGCAGCGGCATCCCTAGTTTCTCCATGACATTTCTTCTCCATGACTTGCGACGGGGCTGAGCCCGGCTGCCTGTGGGGATGGAGGCTGGGATGGGAGAGGCTGAGATGGAGGAGGCTGGGGACCAGGGTCTGGGTGGCGAAACACACCAGGCTCCATGCACAACCCCACCAGGCAGCCGGCAGCCGGCCCCTTGTCCCACCCCAGCCGAAAGCCTGGTGCTGCGGATGCTCGTATTAACCCACCCCAGAGCTCGGAGCTACGCGCCGGCCACCTCCCAAGAGCAAAATCCCAAACCCTCGCAGGGAATTGCAGGGCAACGAGTCAGGTATAGATGGACTTATTTCTTCAGGCTGCAAGAAAACAGCCTAAAGAAACTACCCCGCGCCCTGGGACGCATCCCAGCGTGTCCCCGTGCTGCAGTTTCCCATCAGTGGGTGGGAAATGGTACCTGTGGCGTCTGCTGGCAGGTTTTCCGGCGGCGTGCGAGGTGTGAACGGCCGCACGCAGCATCCACGGAGGAGAAGAGCCCTGTCGGGCACCCAACCACCGGCCGTCCTGCCCGGCGCTGGCCACCTCAGCATCCCCCCGTGGGAAATTAGGATCTCTCAGACCTCTTAATCCCGCTAAATAACGCCATATGTTTTCTCCCCGCTGTAAAATAGGCCAGACCCGTTCTCGCCATGGATTCTAGGAATATCGATGAAAGAAGAGCAAATCCTCTGCCCTTCATGAGAATTACAGCCTCATCGTGCCCAGCTGGAGACAGATGACTGCCTAGATCACCGCTCCAATTACACATCTCTCCCAGGGCCCCCCCAGCTCGCCCCCCCCCAGGTAGGAAAACCCCATCCAAGGCCTTTTCTTATTTATTAAGGGTCCCTGCAGCCCATCCTCGTGCGCCGGCAGCCATAATTCCCGCAGCACGGGCAAAGCACGTGCCTTCCTGGGGCTGGGATCGGTGCTGGATGGATTCATTTGCTAAGCAACCATGTCGCTTTGTGCCAGCCCACAGTAATATTAAAAGGCATTTGACAATGGGAATTATCTCCCCTCTGCCTCCGCGCTGCCTTAAACACTTCTTTTATATGAAGTCGTGGAAGGGTTTTATGTCTGGGTCGGCTACGGCGCCCCAAATCTGCTGGCTGGAGGTGCCAGCCTCCACTGCCCGCACCCGGGGGGGCTCGGCGGGGGTCATCACACCTCTCCCAGGGCCGGCAGCGCTGCCTGTCCCCCTCCTCGGGGACACGTCCCACCTACCTGCCCGGGCCGAACCTGGTGTTGCAGAGCTGGGGTGGCTCCCCCCAGCACCCCCTTTATGCAGCAGCCCCTGACGCTGCCCCAACCCCACTGCCAAAGGGCATGCGAGCGCTTTGGCCCCCACAGTCGTGCCCATGGCTGGCTGCAAGGGACTGGCCGCTTCCCACCCCCCTCCAGCACCCTGGGGACCCTCACCCCGGCTCAGGACGTGTCACCACAGGGGCATTTCCCCCTTTGTGCAAGCAAGACCCACCC
>VXBH01001894.1:57629-68952 GCA_013400035.1 Rynchops niger
TCTGGGGTGTGGGAACCCCCCAGCCGCTGCCCTCTCCCCCAGGTGCCGCCGCGGCCCCCGGCTTCTCCTGCTGGAAGCAATGCGGCTCCCGCAACTTCAGCTGCTCCTGGCCCCCCCACGGCCCCAACGGCAACACCTCCTACCTCCTGACGCTCTGGTGAGTCGGGCACCGTGGCGGGGACCGTCCTGGGGAGCCCATGGGATGTGTCCTGACTGGGACACATGGGGACATGTGGGGACATGTGCCCTCCACACCCCAAGACCACCCGCATCCCACCTTGCCCCGCTCCCCCCCCCGGCCCCGGCAGCTACGCGAGCCGCGCGCAGTGCCAGCAGTTCAAGGTGGGCACGGGGACGATGTACACCCTGAACTATCGCCATGTCTACGTCCTCATCAACGCCACGGCCTGGGTGGAGGCGCGCTGGGGGGGGCACGTCCACAGGACCCCCAACCTCACGCTGTACCTCGACAAGGCCGGTAAGCGCCCGTGGGGCCGGGGATGGGCATAAGGAGCGTCGCCTCGGCGTCGCTTCGGCGGCAGCAGCGTCGCCGATAACCGCGAGACCACCTCGTCCTTACAGTCAAGCTGCATCCGCCCCCCACCGGGATGCCCTTCACCAAGACCGGTGGCCAGCTGCACCTGCGGGTGCCGTGGCCGCCGTGCCACGATGGGGGCCAGCCGCCGCAGCGGGAGGCTCGCTTTCGGAGGAAGGGTGATCGTGGCTGGACGCAGGTAAAAATACCGTTTACCGGGGCCGGCGGTGACTGACGGGATGGTCAGTAGCATCACAGCAGCCCAGGGAGTGTGGGGGCTTGGTGACGCCATGGTCCCCCCGGAAACACGGCCGTGCCCCATCTGTTTTGCCACGTAACGGGCTCTGCCCCGTCCTCCCGGCCGTGGGATCCCTCTGCCACCCATAACAGGATCAGGCCGCGATCCGCGGGGGTTACACGGGCAAAACCCCAGATTATACTAATGACGACGGATGAAATCTGGACGCTTGTCCCCAGTGAAACCCCCCGCAGCCAGGGAGCCCCCACCCCTCTTGATTGCCGACATGGGGGTCCTGGGGTCCCATGGTACCTCAGCCAAGGGGACCCTCGTGGCCACCGTGTCCCCTGCACCAAGTTTGGCTCTCCCAGCCCCTGGGATGTTTGGGGGACACAGGGCAGCATCTGCCTTACGTCCCAGTAACATACTGGTTTGACTGGGCGGATGCCTCCATCCCCGGTTCTCTCTGCAGGTGACGTGTGAGTCGGTGACGGACAAGAACGACTCAGGTCGGTTTAACCCACAGGGATGTGGGGGACGAGCATCTCCCGGGGTGCTCCCAGGTCCTGGTGGGAGCGCTCTGCCCGTGCTCCCCCCCAGCACCCTGCGATGGCCAAGGGCTGGCAGAAAGGGGGGGGTCACCCCCCACCTGACCCTGCCACCCTGCTCTAGTGACCTGCGCCCTGGGGAGGGACGGCACCTTCGAGGTCCAGCTCCGGCACAAGCTCTCCCACTGGAGCAGCTACTGGAGCGACTGGAGCAGCTCTATCTTCGTTCCCGAGGGTGAGGAAGAGGAGAGGAAGCGGGTGAGATCCCAATGGCTCCCGAAAACGCCGATAGCCCGGCTGGGCTCGTTCCTCTTGCAGAAATCCTGGAGAGCCCGGAGCTGAGCTACCAGCTGGGAAAACTGGGGAGAGACGGGCAGCGGGTGCTGAGGCTGGGCTGGCAGGTACGGCGGCATCCCCGGGGACCCTCCTGGGTGTCCCCCCACCATTTCACTCCCCGAGCCGCCCTCTCTCCCTCCCGCAGCGAGCCCCCGAGGAGCAGGGCAATGTCAGCTACACCCTGCGCGCCCGCATGCTGGCGTGCCGCTGCGCCCAGCCGGGCGAGGAGGACACGGTGGAGCTGGGGACAGAGGTGACAGCGCACAACCTCACCCTCTCCGGGGCCGAGTACGAAATCCTGCTGACAGCGGCCAATGCCGCGGGGCCGGGGCCGTCGCGGGCGCTCCACGTGCCGGCAGAGCAGCGTGCAGGTACCAGCCCCGTGAGAAGGACCCAGCTCCCGGTGACCTCGAGGGAGTTATTCTCCACCGAGCGGGACGCCAGCCATCCCTCGTGCTCTCTGTTTCATCCCAGATCTCAGCTTCAAAGACATCAGCGTAGCCGGCAGCACCGTGACGGCGCGGTGGGAAGCACTGAGCCCTGGTGTCGCCTACTGCTTCGAGCAGCAGCCGCTGCTGCCGGGAGCCTCAAAACAGGGCATTTGCATCCAACGGGATTTCCCTGCCAAGAGCATCCATGTGGAGAAAGGCAAGGAGCCCCACACCCGTCCCTGCCGCCTGGGGCTGGGACCTGGCAGGCATTTAACCGGTATCCCCGGTTCCTGCCCCAGGAGCACTGGACGCGCCGGCGTGTTACCGCCTGGCCGTGCACGGCTGGGCCCCGGCGCGGGGCTGGTCCACCTTCGCCCTGCAGCACCACTACGCCAGCAACGGTACGTACGGAACCGCGCAGCACCCGCGCCCGGTTTAACTGCAAAAAGGGGAATTCCCGACAACCCCCTCCCTATTTATTTTTGCACTCGCCACCATCACACGCAGCCTCGCTGGCCCGGCCCATCCACATCAACGCCAGCGATGCCACCGTTGTCCTCCAGTGGAGCCCGTCCCCCCGTGCCACCTGTCCCGGAGCGCTGGCCAAGTACCTCATCTGCCACGTGGCCAAGGGGGACAACGTGACGTGTGAGTGGGACACCCCTGTCCCCATGGGGCAGGAGGAGGGCTGGCTACCGCCGGGCTACTGCCTGCTCCTTGTCATTTGCCCAGATGCTGAAGCAGATGCCACGGCGTCGCACTTCGCCCTCCAAAACCTCCGTCCCGGCACAATCTACAAAGTGGGCGTTTGGGAGGTGACGGCGGAGAGCGGAGGGACCTGTAGCACTTCGCGGGACTTTCATACCAAGGCGCTGGGTAACGGCTGGAGACCCCGTCCCTTCCCCCGTCCCTGTGAGGTGCTCTCTGTGGGGTGCTTGCCCTCACCCCGAAACAGCTCCAGTGTCCCAGCCGGGGTGCTGGGCACAGAAATGCCACCACCCAGCTGTGCCCGTCCCCAGGAGCAGTGTGGAAATCCAACCTGATGTACCTGGGCATCTTGCTTGCTCTCCCTGCTGTGGCCACCGTCTACCAGCTGAGCAAAAAGAGNGGCTCGCCGCCTCCTCTTCCCACCCCTGCCCCAGCCCGTGGGCACCAAAGCCATCCAGTTCTCCACTGGCGACATGAACCAGGTGAGACGCAAGATGCAAGAGGGGTCGGATCCTGCACCCCAGCAGGTGCCCAATGCCCATCAATGTCCCTGGCATGGCACGTTCCCACCCCAAACGCATCCAACCCTCAGGGCCAGCCCCGGCCAGGCTTCGTGGAGCCCTCGGAGAGGTTCAGCTCAGCCAACCTGCTGATAACGGAGCTGGATCCTGGGAAGGGGATGGCCGACGCTGGCACACGACCTGGCACGCCACAGCCCGTCCCCGTGGCCAAAGAGCCGGTGGTGGTGTGCCCGTCGGGCTGCGAGAAGGAGCTGCCGTTCACCTACCGGAGGCAGGAGGTGCTGAGCCCAGTGGGATTTCCACTGCCTGGCAGCACTGGCGAGGAGGAGGAGGAAGAGGAGGAGGAAGAGGAGGGAAGGTGGGGGCAGCGCCAGCCGCTGGTCCCCATTGCCCTGCTCATCTCTGACAAACCCGTCATCATCAGGGACGAGGAAGGATGGAACCCATCGCCGGAGAAGTCTGTGCCATAACCATCTCCAGGCAGCGGGGAGGGACCGCAGGAGGGGGATGAAGGAGGGGATCCCATGGGATGCTGAGCACCCAGGCGGGATGCTGAGCACCCACCTCTTGGGCTCACGGTCGCACCAGCACTTCCAGGGGGTTTTCTGGTTTCCAGGATACGGAAGGCGATGCCTCCAGACGCTGGGGCCAGGACCTGGCCGCCCACTTCCCAGCCTCAGGATGATCATTCCCTCTCATCGGCGATGGATAAGGAGGGCAGGCGGCTGCAGAGCCCGGCCGGGGCTGAGGCGGGGATGGGGAGCAGAGGCAGAGCTTCACCTCGGCTGCCTCCTGCCCTCCCGCCGCAGCCAGCGTCGCCCCGGCCCCTGCGGGATGGGGGCGCAAACAGCCCCAGCACAAAACGCCGGCTATGCGCAAAAAAACTAACAATGTGTAAAAAAAAAAAAAAAAAAAAAGGAAAAAAAACCCCCAATAAATGCAAAGATAAAAACATAAATGCCCCAAAAAAATGTAAAAATTAAAATACATGCGCAAAGCAGCAGGGCTGAGATGGCTTCCCTTGCCTGACCCGCGCAGGTTACAGCAGAGTTAGAGCGGAGGCATTCCACGGCGCTGCGGAGGACGCAGCCAGGCAGCGGGGCCGGGACTAGGGGTGACGCGGGGAGTGCAGGGCCCCCCCAGCACCCTCCTGTGGGGCCGCGCCGCCACCTCGGCCTTATCTGGGGCAGAACGGGAGATAATGCTGAAGATGAAGAGCGGTTTGTGGTTCCGTCTGCCCCGCGTGCGGGGGCCGGAGGCGTCAGCGTTTACTTGCTGAGAGTGCAAAAAATAAAAAAAAAAAAAAAAGAAAAAAAAAAAAATGGGGTTAGTAGCATGGGGAAGTCCGGGGAGAGGCAGTGCCGGCACAGCCGCCGTGGCTCTGCCGCAGCTGCCGGCGCACGGCTCGGCCTCCTCGCTGCTGCTTTTAGCCCCGCTCGTGTTTTGCGAGGGGTTTCACCAAAACGACACTCGCAGCACCAGCACGCGCGTGCAGAAACCGCGCTGATGAACCGGAGATAACACACCGGGGAGCGCGGCCAGGGCGGCACATGGCTGCGTTTCGGCACATTCCCTGGCACGACCCCTGCCAGCTGTGGGAGGGTTGGGATTTACGGCTTTTCCCAGTGCTCCGGGGATGGGGACAGCTGCAATGGTGTCATTCCCATGGCCGGGGGTCCCAGATGGTTGGGTGCACGCAGGAACCCCCCGCCACCGTGCCCCCCCACCGCCATGCCCACCGGTGTCCGGCACCGCGCGTCCCGGCTGTCCCAGCTGCCGGCGGAGCCACGAGGTGGCACCAGCCCCGCGTCCCCCTGGTGCTTTCCCACCTCCCGGCAGAGCAAATCCATCCTTCCTTCCCCGCCACGCATCACCCCACGGCCCCTGCGTCCCCGCAGCCTCCATCCTTGCCCTCCCGCACCCCAGATCCCTCGGGATCAGCTGGATAATGGGGATCCCGGCCCCAGAAATCCAGCCAGAGAGATCAGATGTAGGGATTTGTTAGGGATTTTCTTGGGATTTGGGTGATGCCGGGCCTGCCGTCAGCGCGCACCGGGCCAGCCACGTGCGGAGGGAGTATTCGGTTACCGGCTGGGCGTGAGCGCGCACTTGGGTTTCAGCCCCGGCCCCTGTTTACAGCCCGTTTTTGGGGCCGGGGTGGTGAAGGAAGCGGCACCAGGGCCACAGCTCGGCACGGTTGGGCAGTGGTAGTAAACACATCGCCCGGCACGTGGCCAGTGCCGCCGGTGGTTAATCATTCCTCTTCATGGAACAAGTTCATGCCTGGCCAGCCAGTCCCCACTGCTGCTCTGAAGCACCCTGGGGAGAGGGGGGGACAGGACACCCCCCGTCACCCCCATGGGGCCACCCGCTGGGGATCGATCCCACCCATGATGCCGCTCACGTCCCCCCCGACACCTGCAGGGACATCCCCGTCCCCAACAACAGCCCCACACACCGTCCCCACCCGTGTCCCGAGTTGGTCAGTGCTCTGCTGGGAACACGGTGCCACTCAGAGCCCACGGGCAACGTGCCGGGGAAAACTAATTAAGCCGGCCTTGCCAATTAGTGCAACTGAATGGCTCAGGACTTTCTAATTAGTTTAAATTTCACAAGGCTGTTTTCCAAATGAGTCTCCGGGAGCCGCTTTCAGCCCAGCGACCCGAGGACGGCCGCCAGGCCGGCTCTCGCAGCCAGGACATGACCTTCTCCGCTCCTCCATCCGGATCCAACCCCGTGCGGGACCCAGACGTGCCGCAGGGCATCGGTTGCGCCCGGTGAGAGCCGCTGCCACCCACGGCCTGAGAACGAGCAACTCGTTACACCGAATGAGGAACTCCTTGTCAGACAGCTCTGGGGTAAGCAGCAAAAGGGCCACGGCAATGGGGAAAATAAAGCTCAGCCCAGCGCGGGGGGACGGCGGGCCCGGTATTGATCCCAAAGGCACCCCGAGTCACGGGATCCCCCCGGCTTTGGGCTGCTCCCCGGGGGCGCAGAGAGGAGCAGCCCCAGCCATCCACACACACGTACCCCAACACCTTTACAGGCAGCTAATTTTAAGACGCCGCTGCCTTTTATTTTTAGAGGAGGACACCTGATTATGTCCTGCGTTGCCTTTTTATATTGCCTGATAACGCCGACTATTTCTGCACGGCTGTTTACGGCCGCCGGCGCTGCCTGGGGAAGGTGCCGCCGGCCAAGGCGAGTGCTGAGCATCCCTGCCCGAAAGTGGAAAACCTCCCCCGGCTCCCGCAGCGTCCCGGCACCCTGTCCCCGCAAGCGAATCACAGCGGGGACACGCATGAATGGATTTACCCCGCACCGCCTCCGCTTGCTCTTGTTAAGCGGAAAATTCAGCGCAGCATCCTGAGAAAGCAGCCGGAGCAGCGGGAAGATGCTCAGAGCCCTGAGGGGTTTTGCTTTGGGCTCCCTGATTTTAGAATTTTGGGGGATGCAAGCTCAGGAAAGCCACAAAGCGGCTGGAGGGCTTTGCTACAGGCCCATAAACATCAGCCCCCGGGGGAAACGGAGCCCCCGGGGGAAGGCGATGTCCATCCCTGTGGGTCCCAGCTGGGATTTTGCTCCCAGATGGAGGAGTTTAACCTGTTTCCCAGCCTCGGGACAAGCACAGCCCCGCAGAACAGCCTGCTTTTAGCACAGGCAGTGGAGAAGGCTGCAAATCTGCAGACCCTTCTCGTGTCCATCCCTCTTGCAGCCCCTTCCCGCGTCCATCCCGCACCCTTTTTCCCTGCCTGGAGAGGAGCCGATGCCAGCGGGGTGTTTGAGCGCGGCCGGACCACGAGCCGTGGCAGGGAGGAGGATTATTTGCTGGGCAAGAAGCCACCACCTACACAATGGTCACCCGCTCCCGGGGGGATTAGGTGACCGTTCAGGAGCCGCTTTGACTCAATCGCTAAGCAAACAAACCCATCCCTAGGATATTTTTTTTTAATTCCACATGCAGAATTCACGGGCTGCATCTTACCCCGGGGCTGGCGGCTCTTTCCCCGCCCTGGCATTGCAAAACCCCCGTGGTGGGGATGCAGGTCCTCGGGGTAGGAAAAACCTCCGCAGCTGGGGAATTTTTGCTTTTCCTCCCTAAGAAAAGCTTTTGGGCTTCTCGCCCACCAAATTCTCACCCCCCCCCCCCCGNTGTGGCCGTGCAGCGGGGAAGGGGACACAGGGGGGCACAGCTGGACAGACACCCACAGCTGGACGGGTGGCCGCTGCCGGGCTGGGCTTGTTTTGAAAGTCACGGCAGTATTTCAGCGCCGGCATTTCGCAACCGTACAGTGTCACAACAACAACAACAACTGCAGTTTTACTTTGCAAACAGGGCCCAGCACCCCCCGGCTCTTTCCTGCTCGCGTCAGGCTGAGCTCGCCCGCTGCAGCGGCTTCACCCGGGCAGGCGTTACTTCCAAACCCAGGAATGGAAAAGGACCCCAAGCTGCAGCAAAACTGAGTATTTAACCGCGTTTTTCTCCCCAGCCGGAGGGGCTGCGCTGGGTGTCTCAGATCACTGCAAAAACCCCACCGGGATGCTGCGTGCCCCGGCGCGCGAGCCGGGAGATGTGGTTAGAAACCATCTTCTCCTTCTGCTGCACAAGAAACAACGCCGGTGATGGCAGGAAATCTTTTCTTTCTGCAGTTTGAACGCTTTCGGACGGCTGCTCTCCGGGCTGGCAGCCCCAGGGGCAGCTCAGCCTCTGGCACGGCCGAAGCTTTCCAGGCTTTGGCAGCAGCCTGGTGTGGCAGAGCCCCAGCCATTGCCTTTTTTTATTTTTTTTCAACCAAAACCCTAGAATACCAATTAAAAAAAAAAAAAATCATAACCCAAGGGTGTTGGGAGCCAGGCGGCCGCCTCCTCCGTGTGTTTCCCCGGCTATCGGGAGATCTGGCAGGAAAGGACGCGGCGCCCTTATCGGCGCACACACATTCCCTGCCCACTTGGCAGCCGGGACGCCCAGAGCTTTGTGCCGTAAACATATTTTGCTCGAGCAGGCGGCCGGGGTTGAGCTAAGGATAACCGGCTCAGCAGGAACGACAGAACCCCCCCGCCCCCTCAAAAATCCCATTTTTCGCATCAAACGCCGACCCGTGCACGCAGGGATAGGACTGATCCCGGAGCGAGCGACCAGCAATGAATACAAGACCAAAAGCAATTTCTTCCCCCCTCTGAGATCTGCTCCCTCCGGTCTTTACCAACTCTTTGCGAGCAGATTGACTCTCCCTCATTTTTTCACACACAAAACCGCCAGGAAAGCGGAGGGAACCGGCTCGGGGCCCCCCGGGACCATCCAGCAGCACCTTCCCCGCCGGCACTGCCCGCCACAGCCACCTCCAACCGGCTGGGACCCCCCGGCTATCACCGCCTCCATCGCCGGCCGCGATACGAGGGCATTTACACAGCTGCTCAGCAGGAAAATCCATCTCCCCGCTCCACATAAACCCTGGCTTTAAAAGCAATTGGGCGCAGGCTTGCTAACGAGGTCACTGAATGGGGAGGGGGTTTAATTGGAAGCTCCTGGCGATGCGTGGGCATGCCTAGAGCTGCTTCGGATCCTTCTTCTCCGCCCCCAAATTGGGTTTGCCCGGAGGGGATTTTTGTTGAAATCGGCTCCACGTTGCTGCTGCTTGTTGGGGGGAAGAAAAAAGGCGCACAACCCCGTTTCTGGAGACTTTGAGATTGGGGAGTGGGAGGAGGGATGGGAGCAGTGGGGTTTGCCAGGGACACCCCATCGCAGGAGCTGCCCTGGGAGGGGGACCGAGGCGGCAGGGGACACGGAGCAGCAGGGGTGATGGCCCCTTGCCTCTCCGCTGGGATGGCTGTGTCCCCACCGGCACCCAGTGGCGGTGCCGCTTCCATCCTCCCTGGTGCCAAACGCCCTGCGCGAGCGAGGTTTCAGCGCGGGGAGATGCGGTGGTCAGGGCACGGGGTGCCACCGTGCCACGTCCCTGAGATGTGGCAGGGGACGGGCGCCCCGTGCCGGACGGGGGTTTCCGCACGTGTGGAGCAGCTCCCGGGAGCGATGGCAAACGCAGCGGGGTGGGAGCACCGCTGAGTGCAAAGTCCCATGGCGCCGTGTCCCCAGCACGGCCCTGTCACCCACACATCCCCGCCCATCCCTGCGTGCCGCCGTGGGAGCCGTGCGCGTCCCCAACCGGGCCAGCGCCATCCCCACGCGCCCTGTTTGTGTACCAACACGTCACGCGATGACTCGTGACGGGGTGGATTTTTTTTAGCATTGTGGGGTTTTTTTGTTTTGGTGTTTTTTTTTTTTTTTTTTTTTTNAAATATTTGTGTCCCCACAGGGATGGCTCTGGGTCATCCGAACCCAGGATGCCGTGCCAGGGTCCCAGCGGGAGAGGGGACACCTGGCTTGGTGGGGAGGGTCCCCGCTGGCACCCGGTGGCTCCGTCCCCCTGCGCAGTCCCCGCTGTTTATACATAGACATGTTTGCGCGCGGCGCCCAGCCCCTTCCTCGCTCCCAAACAACTGGATAAAAGTCAAAAAGTCATAAAAATTTTCCATTGCCCGAAGGAGGGCACGGTGACCGTGCGAGGGGCCGGGCAGCCCCACAGCGAGGGACCCCAGACGGGGAGGGTCAACCCCAGAAAGACAAGGGGTTGGGTTTGATATAGTGAATAAAGGCGGTGTTTCGCTCCCAGCAGCCCAAGGCATCAACCAGCCCTGCGGTAAATGCGGCACCGGCAGCGCCCACCGCCATCGGGGCTTGTGGGGCGTCTCGGTGAGCACCGCGATGCCCGCTCGCACCGGCACGATGCTCCCAGGGCACGCGGCACACGCAGCGCATCCATCTGGCTCCTCCAGACCCTGTTTTTCACCATAAACCAGCCTCGGTTTCTCCACAACTTTCCCCTGCCCAGGCCTGGCCGCCGCTCCGGGAAAAAGCTGCGATTCCTGTCGAGCTGGTGGGGAAAGCCCCGGCGCAGGGATGCGGGGACTTTGCCTGCGGTTTGCGTGGGCGGGAGCGGCTCCGGCAAACAGGCAGCTGAGTCAGCGGGCGAAGGAAGGCCGCGATGCCGCCCCGGCATGTCGGGGTGCGCAGCTGCTTCCCGGCAGCCTGCCGGAGCTCTGCCACATGAAGGGGGACCCCAGAGATGCTGCCGGGACCAGGAAGCACCGGAGGTTGGAGCAAAACCAAAGCAGGGCCCGGTGCTGCCGGGGACCGTGTGCGTGACCCTGAGGTGCTCGCTGGCACAGCTTGGGGACGAGCCGGTCCCCGTGCCCCCAAACACCCACCGGCGCCGACTCGCTGCTCCCCGGGGTGCGAGCCCGGCTCTGGACCCGCTGCAAAGATGCTGAATTTGGGCAGTGGAACGACCCCATCCCCAGCGCGGGGACAGCGCGGGGCATCCCGCTTCGGGCAAACCCCACATTTACCATCACCGCCCACCCGCCCCACAAACAACCGGCCCCCGCTGCCCCCATGGTGGGTGTTTTTGGGGCGAGCTGCCACCCCCGCGGGGTTGAGCCCAGCTGGGACGGGGGAGGCGGCGCTCGCTGCGGGCGCTGGACGGGCGCCCGGGCCGGCAGGCAGCAGCTGTGCAGCTGATCCCCGGCACATTCTGTCCCTGCCAGCGCCGGGACGGCCGCGAGCTTCACATGTCACCTTCCCTGCGGCGTGGCCGTGCTGGCCCCCACCGCTGACCCACCATGGAGGACAACAGCTTCAAGCGAAGGCCATGGCCGCCGGGCTGGGACCCAGCATCCTCCAGGGATGGGGGGTCTGGGGGGAGGAGAAGCCCCCCGGTGTACTGCAGAAAGGGGCTGCGGGGCCCTGAGCTGCATTGGGGGGGTCCAGCACCCTGCAGAGCCCTGAGCTGCACTGAGGGGGGGGTCCCAACACCCTGCAGGGCCCTGAGCTGCACTGAGGGGGGGGTCCCAACACCCTGCAGAGCCCTGAGCTGCACTGAGGGGGGGGTCCCAACACCCTGCAGGGCCCTGAGCTGCACTGAGGGGGGGGTCCCAACACCCTGCAG
>VXBH01001894.1:69242-90368 GCA_013400035.1 Rynchops niger
TGGGAAGCATTTTCCGACGCGCGGGGCCAAGAGCTATAAATACCCCCGGCACTGTAATTGCGTAACGCAACCCCTGCCCGGCATCGGGTCTCCGTGCCGCGGCCCCGCCGGCATCGCCGCGCATGGCACGGGGCCGCCCGGGCCCAGCAGCCCCCCGGGCAGCCCCCCCATGCCCTGACCCCCCCCTGTGCCAATGAGCAGGAGAACAGCCCGGGCCGTTCCACAAGGACTCTGGAGCCTGGGAAGATAAACAGCAGAAGGTTGGAGGGAGCACCGGCGGCACTGCCAGCGGTTGTGAAAGCACTGTCCGGGGGGGTCCGCGCCTCCCCCTGGGCTCCGAATATCCAGACGGGGTATTTTTAGCCCCTCCAGGATCCAGGAGCTGGCAAGAGACCCAGAGCGGCCGTGCCCCCTGGCCGCCTTGCTGCGCCACTGTCCGGCTTTATGAGAAAAACCTGGAGGCATTCGCAAGAATTTCTGCTGGAAAGATCCCTCCCACGTGGGGGCCGGGAGCGGTGCCCACCGGTGTTGGGTTCCGTGGCCCGGCATGGCCTGTCCCCGGGCCGTCACCGACACCGTCACAGCGTGACGTGCTTTCCCAGAAAGACGCAGCGGGATGGCTGAGCTGCTCGGCGGCTCCGCTCCCCCTCCGGCCCTGGGAATAAGCGTCCCCTTGTGTGGCCAGGGCGGGTGATCGGGGTCTGACCGACAGCCCCCGGCCATCTCTGCCGCTCGGCGTTTGCCAGCACAGAATGGAGCCCTTATGCCGTGCCGTGGTGAGGGCTGGCTGCACGCCGGCCCCGGGGGGGGAGCCGATCACAGGGCTTTCTTCGGAGGCTTCTTTAACCAAGGGGGCTGCAGCACCGCCGTTTGCACCCTTTGATGTCACCAAAACGCCCCCAACGCAGCACCGGCCACCGCGACCGCCAGCGGCAGCTCTGGGAGTGCATCTCCCCAACCGGGGACGCAAACAAACGCATCGCGAGGCGGGTTAATCCTCTTCCGAGGACGACTCCTTGGTGGATGCCAAATAAAAATCAGATTTGAATAAAGGCTGCAGGAGCACCGGGCTCTCACCGGCAGCCGCGGGGCCGGGTTATCTGGCCGGGCTGTGGCCAAGTGCCCGGCCCACCATGGCAGCACGTGCCCCAGGGCAGCCGCGGCCCTGAGCGGCTCAGCAAACAACAGAAAAAAAACAAACCCAAAAGCGAGGGGGGGAAAAAAAACACATTCCAGTGGCAATATTTTTAAACAGCCCGGTCTGCGGAAGACATAACTAAAGCCCTGACTCAAGCCCTGTTTACAAGCGCCCAGATTTGCTGTGCTTAGCAGAGATGTGGAGCGCAGAAATGCCACCAAAACCCCCAAATCCCCAGCAAGGAAGCAGATGAAGGAACCGCCCTGCTCTTCCTGCATGGCAGCAGCCGTTCCCAGACGGTACGTCCCAACCCTCCTCGGGAACGGCCGAGCCACAGCAGGAGCGTCCCGGTTCCCCGTTGGACCTGCCGGGTCCCTGCCAGGCTCTGGGGACGGAGGAGGAGAGCATGTCTGCCCTCCGGCAGCCTGGAAAGAAATAGGAAGCGAGCGTGGAAAAAGACAACGGGATCGTTTGGAGCCCTGCTAAGGTGGTGATGGGCAAAGGGCCAAACTGCACGGAGGTGGAGGAGCTGGAGGCACGGGGCAGAGCATCACTCCGTGCTCGCTGGGGGACCCCGACACCCAGGCAGGGCAGGGGGGCTCCAATCTTAAAAACAACCCCTGCCACAACCCAGTTAATCCCAGTGGTGCAGACTGGGCGCAGGGTGGAGCTGGGCGCCAAGGGAGCGATGAAGGAAGGGGAGGGAGCGCTGCGGCTCCGACATCCCAACAGCCGCGTGAGCTGCACTGCTCCGGGCAACGGGAAGCAGAAAGAGAGCAATGGAAAAATATCCAGGCAACATCTGGGTTTAAAGAATTTATTTCAGAGAAAAATTCCCCAACAAGAAGTCGTACAAAAAGGATAATCGGAGACAAAGAGTGGTCATTACAAAAGTGTGCACAGATACAAAAAGAAAAAGAAAAAACGTCATCTGAGCAATCCCCGGCGAGCAGAGCGCGGCCCAGCGCGGAGGCTAAGGCACTCTCGGCTTTGGTTGTGCGCGGGGCGCGAGCAGCCCCGCGGGCAGGATTGTCTCAGTGAGGGAATGCAAAGGTCCCCAGCACCCAAACTCTGCTCGGGCGGCACCGGAGCCGAGCGGGGTCAGCCCCTGGCACGCACGCTCCAACGGTCCCGGCCACAGCGCCCGGCTCTCCACCTCCCCACCCCTGAGCGCGGGTTCTGTGTGTTCCCACCGCGCCGGGGCCACCGCCGCCTCTGCGGGCACAGGATCGAGCCCATCCTCAGCAGGACTCCTGGCCCCAAAGGAGTCACTTCAACTCCACATCTCCCATCAGCGCCCGTGGCTGACACCAGCCTCGCACCGGGCTTCCTTCCCATCTCCTTGGCCACCTGGGAGACGCCGCAGCCCCAGCTCCAACACCCCCGTGGTGGTACCGCGCTTTGGGGGTCGGTTTTCAGCCCCATCACGGGCTGGGGAGGCACCAGCACACTGCGCAGGTTTGGTGCTGGCGTACAGGAACCAGCTTTCCTGTTCTTGAGAAAAGGCACTAAAATGCTGTCGCAGATCACAGATTCGTCCCCCAAGTCCTCTGCCCCGGTAACAGCCCACGGAGGCCTTTACAGTTCCAGCAGACCAGCTCAGGCCATTCCCCCTACAGGCACCACCAGGCTCGCGGCAAAGCTTATCAGCAGCGGATGAAGTCTCTGCTTCATCTGACCAGAAAAAGGCCTTTCCCTTCCTTAGGGAACTGCAATCCTGGTGAGCTACTGCAGGAGAACGGCCGCACCTGCATCACCATGGGACTCCAACCCCGAGCAAGACTACAACATTCTCCAGTAATCCTGAGAAATACCTCCAAGCTCCTGTTTTCCATGACAGGAGTTGCCAGAGCCCAGCCCCTGCAGGCAAAGGGAGAGCAAACACCCCCCCCCGCTTTGTACCCCAAAATCCTGGGGCGGTTATTAACCCTCCGCGTCCTGCCCAACCACACACGGAGCTGCTCCGCACCGCAGGGTCTCACGTGTTCTCCTCCCACGCTCGAGCCCAGGACACCACGCTCGGTGCCGGCACGTGGGACAGTCACGACGAGAGCAGGCGGGGGCAGTGAGCGGAGCCGGGGTCTCGGCGCGGCGGGAGCTCTGGTCTCACGGCCGCCGCGGACCCATTTTTCCAGACCGAAGTGCTGTGAGGGTGCAAGCGTCCATCCCAAAGGATCACCATGCTGTCAACCGCATCCAATGCGCTTCTCTCAACAGGTCATGCAGCGTGGACGGATGTTGTCTGAAGGGGGGTTTGGATCAATCTGCAAAGCCAAGTTTGAGGTCAAAAAATCTCATCAGTGGGCACATCCCAGCCACCTCCACCAGACATCCCAGCCTGGGGGGATTTGTTACCTCTGAATAGAGTGGAGGTGGTCGGAAGCGAAACTCCTGGATGTAGGCGAAGAATGGACCTTCCAGGATGCCACCGAGTTCGCTGCGGCACGGTGGAGCCAGGCTCTGCTCGGCCTCTGGGCTGGACACCACCGCC
Source organism: Rynchops niger (assembly GCA_013400035.1). Taxonomy (NCBI): domain Eukaryota; kingdom Metazoa; phylum Chordata; class Aves; order Charadriiformes; family Laridae; genus Rynchops; species Rynchops niger. The sequence continues at coordinate 72,872 of VXBH01001894.1, forward strand.
GAGTATTCAGGAGGAGCTGGAGAGAGAAGGGAGGCATCAGGGAATAGCAAACACTCCCCACTGATGGGAGACGTGCAGGCAAAAGGGCTTAAAATCCAGTATTTCCCAAACCCTCCCAGTCCCCGGGGAGGGAGCCCAGAAGATGCAGCACCACAACCAGAAAAATTAAGCAAAAAAGCAAGAGTTGGTCCTGGAGCAAGAGACGAGGTTGAGAACTTGCTCTGACCCTCGCTATCGGAGCGGGATGACCGGGGGGGTTTGGAGCACCCTGACAGGTCCCGGGAGAGGGGGATGCTCACCCTCCGGCTGCTCCGGGATGGTGCTCAGCCAGTCCAGGTTGACGCTGTACTGGCTGCTGACGCTGGACGTGCGGCTCCCGAACGGATGCAGCGGGATCGTTCCGATGACAAGTGGCAGTTCAAGGAGCAGCTTGGACGTCCCCGGAATGTCCACGCAAACCTTCAGAGACGGGAGACAGCAGGGAAGCTCAGCTGTTGGTGTTTTCCCAGGCCAGAGGGGCAGATACGTCCCCAGAGCACTGGCTCGAGCTGGCCAGGAGGGAATTATTGCGGTGGGATGCAAAGGGAGATGGAAACGCTCCTGCACGAGCCCTCCCGCTGTGCGTGAGGGGTAACAGGGAGAGCACGCAATGGGGCAACGGGCAGAACCCAAGACCCTGTACAAATCACCAGCCCCAAAAATCTCTGCCCCAGCCACAGTCAGACACAAGCAGCACAGCTCTGGGGAGAAGGGGGACACTCAACACGGAGCTGAGCCACCTCCCCGCGAGGGCCCTCACCTTCAGGGAGTATTCCACCTGGATGATGCGGCACTGGAGGATGGACGGACCCACCGGCGGGATCTTCAGCGCCCGCCCGTGCCACACTTCCCGCTTCCCCGCTGCAATGGAGTCACCGACGATGCTGGTCACCACCGACTTCTTCTGCTTCTTGGTGCCCCGAGCGATGAAGGTCTGAGTCTGGATGATGGCCGCCTTGGGCACCACCGCTCGGCTTGTGCAGTTGTCGATCTCAGCAAAGATAGGGATGACCTCACCTACCAAAACAGAGGCACATGTTGGAAGAGGGGAGACAGAGCCCGGTCCTGCCTCAAGGAATGGCTACGTAGGATCACCGAGGGTTGGTCGTGCTACCCAGCACCGCAGGCACAAGGTTTAATCCAGCGGGAGCGTGTCCCGAGGAGGCCGCCCACATCAGGTGCACACGCTAAAGCTCTCTGACTGATTTCGTGCCAGAAGTCAAGAGCCCAGCTCACAGTGACCCCAAATCCCCTCCCGCTGGGGTCTACCCCAGGGCCCGAGAGGCTCAAGGACACCAGCACATCATCTTACCTGGGGTGTAGCCTTTTCGGTCAATCTTGGCAGTCACGGAAACCTGGCCACGATTGCAGTACCAGGCACGAGCAAGCTTCTCCTTAGCACCCGCCTGGGGAGCCTGGAGAAAGGGAAACATTTAAGCTATTTAATAAGAAAGGATGAAACTCCCAAGCAAGCACCTCCCTGGCACCGAGAACCTGCTGGGGAGCATCAGCAACTTCTTAGGTATCTGATGCAAGATGCTGTCGCAACGCATCGAAGTCTCCAAAAACTAAGAGACACAGATGACCCCTGCCCAGCGCAGGTAGCGCTGGAGGGCACGAGTTAGAGGGGGCAAATATTCCCTCTGGAAATCAGGCCTGCATTGTAATGCCGGAGGGGAGACAGACACCTTCCCCGTGGGCTTCCCGTGGACGTTTTGGGTGCCGCTGCCCCAGGGCAGAGCAGGGGGAGCTCACCAGCAGCGCAGGCGTGTTGATGTCGATGGGTTCAATCACAGTGAACTCCTTCTTCACCTTCTTCACTGTCGACCAGGGTCTGTGCAGTTTGGCTTTCACCCAGTAGCGCACGCTGCCGTGCTTCCCCTCGAAGGAGGTAGCCAGGGTCCTGCGTATAAACGAGTATTTAGAAGCGCTTTGCTGAAAAAAACCTCATTTTCGAGGTGCCCCGTCCCCCCTCCCAGCACCTGTATCACGCACCAAGCGGCTCCTCTCCCTCTTTATTAAGGCAACAACAAAATGTCAACTTACTCGGGGAGCTGGAAGGTGAAGGGGAACTCGTGCCTTCCTGCCTGCAGGACGGTGACCTCACCATTGTCTGTGGGCAAAACAGATTTGAGACGATTATCTCTCTCCTGCAGAACTTCCTCCCTGGGCAAATCCGTGGCAGAGATGTACAGTACGCAGCGAAAGAGCAGCACGATGGCACAGGAATTATTTCTGGCAGAGTTAAACTGCAGCAGCGCTAAAACAGCTGTGACATGAGAGCCGGGCACGTCCTGCAGGTGCCGGGCAGTGTTTGCTCTCCACGTGTCTCCAGGCATGCACGACCCAGGGACACCTCCTCAGGGAGCCGGGCAGCTTCCCCGCGGGGGCTCTGCTTCATCCTGCAGCCACCCTGCACTACAGCTCGGGCACGAGAGCCCGGAGATGCCCCGCCAAGGCAGGACATGGCCAGCCAAGCCCCCCCACACTCCCCAGGGTTTGCATCCCCATCCTGCCTGCCTCGCACAGAGCACCTGGGGTGGGAAGGGACCTCTGGGGACCACCTCGTCCCAGCCCCCTGCTCAAAGCAAGCTCCTGAACCTCCGCAGGACTTTTCTGACGCTGCTTCCCTGCCAAGCAGCACCCACAGCAAAGGGGGAGTCTTGCGTGGGGCCAGTCCCTCACGGGGGTGCCCTGCAGAGCAGCGGGGTCTGGCCATGCCCCCCCCGGACCCCGGTGTGCACTCAGCATTTGAGGTGTCTGGGGGGGACATGCACTCAGTCCCCAGCATGCCCAGACCCTAAGGCACCCCATGCACCCCCAATGCAGCTGCTTGGGGTACCACGCACCCAGCAGCCAGGGTGTCCCAGGCACCCGGATTTCATCTGGATGGGGTGTCAGGCACCCAGATTTCAGCTGGCTAGGGTGTCCAGAGCATCCAGCAGCCAGGGTGTCCCAGGCACCCGGATTTCATCTGGATGGGGTGTCAGGCACCCAGATTTCAGCTGGCTAGGGTGTCCAGAGCATCCAGCAGCCAGGGTGTCCCAGGCACCCGGATTTCATCTGGATGGGGTGTCAGGCACCCAGATTTCAGCTGGCTAGGGTGTCCAGAGCATCCAGCAGCCAGGGTGTCCCAGGGTGCCCCGCACACCCGGATTTCAGCTGTTTGGGGTGTCGTGCACCCCGTAGCTGGGGTGCCCCAGGCTGCCCCACGCCGCCGGTATCTCAGCCCCTGGGGTCTCGGTGCACCCACACCCCCGCTCTCGGAGCCGACCGGCGCCTCGGGGCACCCCGGGGGTGCCGCCCCGGCGGGTACCGTACCCGGGGGAGGGGGGATGTGTGTGTGTGCCGTACCTGGGGGTGCCAGCAGCGTGTCGCGGTGGCTGAGAAACTCCACCTGGTCGCTGTAGCTCTGCGTGTAGGCGGTGCTGGAGCCGGCGCTGCGGGACTCGGTCCAGTGAACGCGGGCGGCGCCCATCGCCCGCAGCCTCAGGGCTCCCAGCCGCGCCGCCGCCGCCAGCTCCAGCACCACCCGGCCCGACACCGCCTGCCCGGGGCTGAAGGCGGCCGGGCCGTCCCTCTCCGTACCCTCCAGCACGATCGAGAAGCGTTTGAGGCGATCGAAGATCATGGCGAGCGAGCCCGGTCCCCGGCGCAGCCCGGCCCCGCCGCCGCCCGCCGCGCTTTAAGTGCCCGGCGCGCCCGGGGGCGGCCCCGGTGGGGCGGGACGGGACAGGACGGGGCGGCCCCGCCGGGCCCTGCAAAACAAGGCAGCGAGCATGTGCNCCCGGCTCCTCCGGCCGCCCCGAGACGTCCCAAGGCTGGGGAATGGACCGCGGCCCCCCGCGGGGACGTGTCCGGCAGCGGGATGGTTGACGGGGCCCAGCAGCAGCGGCCCTGCATGGACCACGCCGGGGAGACGTGTGTGAGAGCCGTGGATAACCCCCTCTCTGCTGCGGTGCTGCTCGGTGCCCCCCAAAACCCCCCCCTCCATCTCCCATCCCATCTACGCCCTTCACTCAGCACCATCCACAATCCGTGTTCCCCGGGTCACAGCGGCTGTGCCGGGGGGAATTCTCACTCGGATGTTCCAGTTCCCGCAGGCGTGAGCCGAGGGCCGCGCCGCATGCGGATCCACGTCCTTCCTTTCCCAAGAGCCGTTCCCAGGGGTCGGAACAGGCTGCAACTGGATCTGGGCTCCTCGCACGGCATGGCTGGGCCAACTGGCGGCGAAGGGAAAACTGGTCTGGGACATCGCTTCACTTATTTCTAAGAAATCAAGAACTGGCTCGCGTTCAGCTTGTGCAATTACAGAGTGAGCAATACATCTTTTCCCTGCGCTTTTTAACCAGGCGAGCGCTGGTTTTCTACCAGCTCGTACTGGGGGTTGTGTGGTGCCGCTCTAAAACCCAGCAACAAATTACACCTGCGTGGGCAGGCACGGCATGGGGACTTTTACCCCACCTGCTGGTGTTCAGCCAGGGTAAAAGCATAAAAACCGGGAACTGGGGGTTCTCAGCACGGCCATCAGCATTAGCAGAGCCCCGAGATGTTGTAAAAGAGGAGAAAGCAGTCTGCGCCCCTACTCAAGGGTTAATGCAGCTTTAGAAACTTCCACTTTAATCATGGTTGTCACATTTGCAGAGCACCAGAGCTTTCCGCCCCGGGCATGGGCTAGGGATAAGACAAAACAGGCATTAAAAATGTTACTCAGCATTTGGCCGCGAAAGTTTTGAGGATTTTTGAGTTGCTCGCAGCCATGCTGGGCAGGACCTGCTGTGCTGAATTGGGCTGATCTCAGCCATCGAAAATGAGCTGGGCTGAAGCCTCGCAAAGCTTTAGCTGTCTCCAGAGGCTAACTGGAATTGTCTGTCTCCCCCCCGGCAAGGGAAGGGGACTGTGTTTTATTTTATGTGCACCACCATTTGCTGCCACAAGCAACCATGAATCATAGCAAACGCTATTAAAGGGAGCCCAACAACCACGGGAGAGGGAAAGAAGGAAGGAGGGCACGTCACAGCATGAGTTAACGGGTGACACCGGCACTGGGAAGGTGCCTGTTGTCCCCACTGCGATGCAGGGTGACATGAGAGGCCGTGGTGCCCTCGAGAGGGGCTGGAGCCTCGGCCGGGCTGAGGCAGCTCCATCCTGCGCTTGGCATCTCCCTCCTCCCGCCTGTCGGCACACACCCCTCAGCCCGTGACTCAGCCTTCGCCCACGGGAATGGGATCTCTGCAAACCTCCCTCGTGTCAGCTGCACGAGATGTCCACAGCTACCACCTCGTGGGGCGGGAAGCCCCCCTCTGAGCGCTTTGGGACCCCAGCGCCGGGAGAGGGTCTCTCCTCTCTCCCGGGATCTCCGGGTGCAGGGGCTGTGGGACCGCGGCCAAGGACTTTCCAATCAGGAATGTTCCTGGGTGCCCAAACCCAAGCAAAAACCCAGGCCGGGCTCGGTGCAGGCAAGATCTCCAACTCTTCAGCCCCACCTAGAGTCTGGCCAGGCTTACGCCGGTCCCACCAGGACCTGACACCCTGCCCGGCTCTGAAGGGTCTTCTCCTTCCCTGACCCACTGCTGGGACCCGCCGGCTTCTCCCCACTGACCCTGGAGCCACACGAGGGTCCCTGGAAAGCCATAGAGAGGGGAATGCAGCAGATAAAAAGGCGAGTCAGCAGCTCTACCCTGACCCAATACAGAGACGAGACAGGACAATGCGGAGCCTTGCACAAGCGCACGCTCCCGGCTTGAGGAATAAGCTCCGTCCCTGCCGGATTTGCGAGTGTTGCGTACCTACGAGGATTCAGGCGCTGAGCGAGGGCCACCCTGCAACAGAACAAGAGCCATGACGTGCTCTTAGCCCGCGTGCCACAACTCTCTGGATGTCTCCGTGAAAATAAAATGGCTTCTAGATGTTTGCCTCTCACCGGGGCAGGACCTACACCTCTGGGAAGCGCTGTGAGCCTTCGGACAGAAAGGATTATGTTTCCTAGGGCGCTCTCGCATCACCTCTTGCAGAGGAGTGCAGGGCTTTCCTTGTCTTGCCTTTGCCCATTAACCCCTATCTTTTCCTCACTCCCTGCTCCCAAAGACGATTATACAATATACATTTAATGGCCTTGCCACTCTGCCTGAACTTCCCTTTTACACCCTTTCTCTTGTCTCACAGCACAGCACCCTGGTGCCAGCGCTCGCCACCCTGCCAGGAAACTGCAGATAAACTCGCAGCTCAGGGGAGAGCAGAAGGGAGGGCTCTTATCTCTGCCTGGCTTCCCTCCTCTGCGCTGCCTTGTTACCATGACAAAAACCGGCATTTTTTAAACACCACACAGACACGGTTGATCTCATCCAGAAGCAACAAGAAGGGAGCAGTCACAGGGACCTTCCGATGATGGCACGTTTTCAGCAGCCTCTCGCTAGCTGACATCAGGGAGGTCCTCACGCTGCTGTTGGGGACAGCAGGACAGAGCAGGACCCAGCGGGATCCAAAAGAAGCAGTTTTGGCTGCAGAACAGCTCTTCTCTGCAGCCCACAGCCTTCGCCCCCTTAAAACACTCCTGTGATCACATGCCTGTATCCCTCTCACAAAGCAGAAAAGGAATCCGCGTATGGACAGAGACAATAAAATCCCACCCCACGAGTCCTGGCGAGGCTCCGTGCTCCCCAGGGAGCCCAGTTCAACTCTCCCCGTGCGGCAGACGAGGGCCAGAAACCATCAGCTCCGAGCTACGGGAGCGCAGGGCGCTGGCGAGGCTGAGCAGAACGTTCAATTCCTCCAGCCCTGGCCGAGCGCCCTCCTCTCGATGGCTCCGGGGGCCTCTATTGTACACAATCCCAGCAGCAAAATCCAAACATGCTCGCGGCAGCTTGTGGCTTCCCTACAGACATTCACTGCGGGGATAACGGGGAATAAAACTCACCCTGTAACCTTACAGCTAACGCGGCCACCATCCAAACACTGCAGTGACCAAGTGCTCGGGACCTTCTCCGCTGGAGTTCAGGGCAAGGGCTTCTCCCATGTCCTTAATTGTAATCGGGACACTTAGCACAGTTGCAGCAGCAAAGAGGCCATCCTTAGGCGCAGCACGGGAGAGCCACTGCCAAAAGACAGAAACTCCAGAGTAACGCAGGTGTTGGGAGCAGATGGCAAGGTACAGTCATCCAGAAATAGAGAATATGACCCCCCGTGTAGTCCAGAGACAAGAACACCTCCAGGAAGGCAGCTCACGTCCCCGTTCCATCCCGCCAGTTCCCTCCTGCAACCCCTACGTTTGCCAGCTAGGGCTGGCACAACTTTCTAGGTCGCACTTGGCCACTGACACCATTAAATGCCCTCAGCGTGAGCGAAGTCCTGCGGCCACCTCCAGGGCTGGGCAGCACATAGCACTGTGACAGAGGCCATAACAAGGCCACCAGGAGCAGGGAAAGCGGGAGAAAAAGCCACAGAGCCATGACTATAACACTGTCGTTGGAGGGGAGGATAAAAGATGTGCGCTTTCATAAGAAAAGACAGAGTTAACGAGCGGATGGACAGCTGAGATGTTCCATATCCCTCGGCTCTGGATCATTTCATCCCAGCCACACAAAGAATTCAAGCAGCCTGTCCCCTTGCAGCAGATCTAAGCAACGTGCCAGCTGGGCATGCGGCGCCAGCATCAGGAAACTGAAAACAAATATTTACTGAAATACTAAGTGCTCTTTCCACACTTGTGAACAGACACTTCTATTTGCACTTCCCTGCGCAAACAGAACAAAAGCCACAACCCTTTCGTGCTCACCAGCCCCGAGTTTGCAGGCAGCCTCCTAGAAACCAGCAGCAGAGAAACCCTCGGCAACGGTGAGGAGTCGCAGAGGGAGAACCCTGCTTGGGTCGGTAAGCACCCCCCAGGGCGGAGGTCCTCCCAGAGGGGATGCCTGCAGCCTGAGGGGGTCCCAACACAACGCCCTGGAGCAGAGAACCCCTCCTGTGCCCCAGCCTTACCGGGGATGAGCTGGCAGCGGCGGTACAGGAAGGTCTGGTAGGCTGTGTAGTCACGGTAGATGGTGTTGAGCCCCACGCTGCGGCTCTCCAGCCAGTGCACGGCGGCGCGTCCGCGAGCGCACACCTCCAGGGCCCGCAGCCGCAGCGCGCCGCGTAGCTCCAGATGCACCCGGCCGTGCAGCAGCTCCCCGCTGCCGTAGGCACCCCACGCTCGCCCATCCTCCAGCTCCACCGCCAAGCTCCGCAGGCGCCCCGGGGGCTGCATCGCTGTTGGCACCGCTTATCCGGCAGCTCCAGGAGGCTGGTGCCCGCCTGGGCTGAGGCGAGTGCGACAAGCAGCTCTGCAGCCTTCCAGGGAAGGGAGGAAAGAGCAAAGGCTACACCGAGATCCCCTAATTTATCCCTGCTCCAAACTGGCCCAGCCCTGCAGGCCTAATCTTCCCCAGGGTTGGACCGAGCCCCTGTTTTGCAGTGACGCCTTAGCATTGGCCTCATGCGCCTGAAGCTGATGCTGTGCCGAGGATGGGGGCCGCGGAGGCGAGTGAAGTCTTTTTAAACCCGTCGAGAAATAACGTGGTTTCATCTTATCTCTGAGCCACAGACAGTGTCGACGTGCAACTGGTACGTGCTGGTAGCTCCGTTGGCAGGGTGGGGTGTCACGCACCACCAGCCGCGCTGGCAGACTTCACGTCGCTCGGGGAATCAAAGAAAGGCTGTTTGGCCTTCCTGGATCTAACATTCCTGGGGCGTTGCTGGAAGGGGTGGGAGAGGAGTTTAGAAAACAAAGACCCTTACCCCAAAAGCCAGTTTTACTTTCTGTGTCTCAAGTTGTATCAAAATCCACATGAAAAATAAAGCGAATAACCACAGGGTCCTTCCAGCTGGTTCCACCAGACGGGTGATGTTCACCATTTATTCCCAGTAAGCCGTGGCTGTTTCTGTGGGAGCGCAGGTGGCAATGCCACCTCAGGGTTACATAAAATTAATGGGGCAGACTGGGAGCAGATGCAAGTCCCTGTTACTACACCAAATGATGCGATCTAGGTGTTTGAATCAAGGTGTTTGCAACATCCTGGTGTAAAATACTGATGTGAGGTGCCTGCGTGCATTTGCAAGACTTGAGTACGCGGCTTCTTTGAAGTACACGTGGAGCAAAGACTGTCCCGTTCCCAAGGGATGTAGAGTCAAATCCCAAGAGGAAAGCACAGGAGAATCATGGTCACAGCCACTGCTCCCACACAAACTGCAGCAATTGGAAATGATTTAGTAACCCATGCTCAAATGCTTTGGTGCTGGCTCACAGCACGTGTGAATCAAGCCCATCTGTATCAAAAGGCTGAGAAGAGCTTGTGAAGCGGCAGCTGTGAGAAGGCAGCAGCTGACCCTGCTCACTCGGCCTCCCCAGGGAAGGGGCTGACTGGCCGACACTTTAAATTACCCTCTTTAAATTACCTGTATCCCAAACAGAGTTAGTGCAAGCTCAGCATTTAGGAAACCCACGTGAGTTACCAACTCAGCAAAAATACACAGCTCACCTCTAAGAAAACAGCCCACTCATCATAAGCCGGGGAGGGCTACCTCTCCGCCCGACTGTTCACTGACCTTTGGTTTCAGGCCTTGACACCAAAACACAAACAGATAATAAGGGAATATTCCAGCCCCCGCACAGCCCTGACAGTGCCTCTCACTTTGCTTCTGATCTCTTGCCCTTTCTCTGAGCTTCCCCCTACCCCACCTGCTTCCTCCTGCCCCAGCCCTTGCCTAGAGGCACTCAGTGGGCCTCGCAATGCAGGGAGATCTGTCACCCGTGTCTTTGGGCTAATCTCCCTGTGTTTATTCTTGCTGTCACAACACCTTCTTGTGTCCTCTTTCAACTTGTGAAATAAACGTTCCCTGTAATAACACACAGACAGGCCAAGAGCAGGGCATCAGGACAAGGTAACACGATGTGTACGCAGCCCACAGTGCAGCAAGTTCTGGGTGGTCACTGAAGAAGGGAGAAGACCGTGCTGCAGAGCACCTTCCTCTGGGGACAGTATCCTTTCAGGGTCCCCAGGGGCACGCAGCTCACTTGGGAGTTTGCCTTTTGGATTTCTGCTGGGCCTCTGGACTTGGGCGTGAACTCATCTTTCTGCTCAGTCCTGAAGAGGTCCTGTGCCCTCCAGAGTCGCTCCAGGTGTGAGCTCTTGATCTGAGGAGAGAGAAAAGCTTTCAGCAGATGGACACGGGGCTGGGGAAGAGGCAGGTGGAACCTGGCAGCCCCCGCATCTGAGCCCCGTGTTGCTACCTGAGGGGTCACCCCGCTGGGCAGCTGCAGTCTGCGCCTGCCTGCATCCTCTCTCTGCTGGTGGTGCAGAGAGACGTTTACCCTGGCTGGACGCCTCTAGTCGTGCCAGTTTTCCTCCTCTGATCCTCTGTGGGGGACCGGATTCACCTTCCCCCTCCCTCCAATGTAGGGACTTTGTTGCCTGTCCTTCCGCCCCCTTCAAATATTTTTCTCAGCTACAACTCTGCTCCCCACAGAGCATTTACTTCAGACTGGAGGCAGACGGGATTGGATGTGCGGCTGTCCCATCCCAAGTGGCTCAAGAGCATGTACCAAATCTGATGATGTTACTGGGGAGGCTACAGCTTCGCTTGGTATAATCCCGCTTCCACACGCCGCCCCCTGCTAAATCCAAGCCTATTAAGGCTGTACCTGCTGTAACTTGTCTTCGGAGAGTCGTTGTTTCTGCTGTCTGTGTGGGACCAGCATGGCCTGCGTGGTTGTGACAGAACTTTCATCTGCTGACAGATGGAATTGAAATAAAAAGTAAATTCAAGACAGTAAATTAGGAGGCAACATCAGAAAAGCTTTGCAGTTTGACTTCCAGTCACAGATCTGCATGCATTTCCATTAACAAGAGGAAAAGACAGGCTTTGCCGTCAGCACTTTGCTGAAGACCTTTGCCCAGACAGAAAACAATTCTCAGGGTGAGGAGGTAGATGAAGAAATTCACATGGAATTTATAGGAATATCGCTCCATATGCTAGTTACGGAGCTGCTCCACAAGTTTGGGGCCAAGGAAAAGGTCAATTAAACTGTGATCTGTTCCACATTTAGTAAAACAAATGGCTTAAAAACAGATACATGGCACGGAGGGACCTCTCTTAGCTGCAGAGCACTGGCCATTGGAAACAGGAGGCAACGTCAGAGGAGGAATTTCTTAATGCCTTCCATGACCAGCTCTAACCACATCCCTTTCTGAGGTTGCATAAGCCCAGCTTTTGATCAAAATCCTCTCCTTCCTCCCAAATACAAATGCAAAACAACTTCTAAAAAGAAATGTAGCAAGGGAGAAAGATCAAGCCACTGGTTCATATCCCAGAAATCACTCACGTCACCGGAACATGCTAAACATTGCTGTACGATGGCAGCAAGTGCCTGTGTCTGGCACAGGCATCGAGATGGCTGATAAGTGAGATGTCATTCGGGGAAGTGAAAGTGCCCGAGATCAGCAGGCGCTGTGAGAACCAGCAGCAGCAGGCATGGGGCTGAGCACGGCTGTCCTGCCTGGTCCTGGGGTAGTAGTCTCATTTCACTAAAGGCACTGACGCTGCACCAGTGCTTTCCTGCCACCTCCAACCCGAGGTTTCTGGGCTGCCTCCTTTCCCAGAGCACCAGGCGTTGCTGTCCCTTGCACAGAGCTAGGAGAACCTCAGCAGGCTTCCTCTAGCACCACGAGTCTGAGCAATGTGGCCTTACCATGGTAGTTGAAGGGGATGTGGCTCTCACGGTGGCTCCTGCTGTCTGCCATCACCCTCTGGCTCTGGCAGGACGGCTGATAGTCCACCTGCTGCGTTGTGCTGAAGAAACGAGAGGCTGAACGCTCATCTCCCAGACAGACTTTGCTTTGATGCTTCAGCAAGTTAGGCTTCGGTGCGAGGTTCCACCTGTCGGTCTGGAGAACCCAAGAGCTGCTTTAACAGAAATGGGCTGTAACTGGGAAAGACACCCAATTGCACGTTACACCCTGCAGAGCCGAGAACGGGGAGGGGAGAAGGGATGGCAGCATCACCCTTCGGTGCCAGAGTAGTGTACATAAAAGAAGAGAGGGTTTCTACCGGAGAAACACCCGCACAGCAAAGCTGGGAACAGACCTCTGGGTAGGAGAGCTGCGTAATAGTAGTTCTTGCCAACGCTTGATTTCTCTCGGGGTCTTCATCACCTCTGGGGATGGATGAAGCATATTTGTTTGGACGGACAATAGTTACAGGCTCTGGGAAAAGCGAGAGTGAAGGATGTCAGAGCACTCCAGTCTCTGAACAATTTATAGCTACAGCAGCTTCTCCTCGTGCAATAGAGCGCAGGAACGAGCACAGCTATTTAGCCTGCCAGGGAAGTGGAGGGAGGATGAAACGGAGCCTCACAGTGACAACACTGATGCTGAATACATAAAAAATATAAAACATTACAAATATAAAATTATATACATACTATATGAATGCATTATGTCTTTATATCACTAAAACCAAGTGATAAAACCTACCATTCAGCTTGTCATAAACCTCAGTAGTGGTCTGCACACGCTGCCTGTGTGTCACAGACTTACCCTACCTGGATTGTGCACCGGGAAGAGCTCTGATGTCGAGGTGGAGAATCTGGTGCGACCATCACCCGGCTGCAGGTTCGTGTGGTGGATCTGGGAGGCAGCACGTTCCTTGTCGTAGGCTCTGCAAGACACCAGATGTGAGCTGCTTAACGAGCAATGTTCATTGGAAAGAGCCATTCCTGGGGATGTCCGTCTGGTTCTCCTCTTGATACCTGTGTGTCCTCCTCTCTGGGGCACTGTAGGCGTGTTTCTGCTCGCTCAAGGATCCACTGCTTCTGGGATCCCCAAATTTAATATGAGACACGTGCTGAAGGGAAGCCAAGAGAGCTACGGAACAGACACTTAAAGCATAATCCCTTTGTTTCCCCTCTCCTTACATCCATCTGCTTTTCACTTGCACAGATCCCAACCCCTTTCAGGCCAGAATTCAACATGGGAATGTGCTGCCCTTTAACCATGTCCTGGTCCTCCCCAGAATCATGCTGTTACCTTTTCACTTGGCTTTGCAGGTGGACGCCATTCACCCTTAAACTGCGCTTGATAAGAAGTGTCGTAATAGGACCGTCCGTCCCCTTTAATAGTGGGAACGCATCCTGCCAAACAGCCAGAGGGGGAAATGAACGGTGTTATTTCTAAATATGCTCTATTTACCCTTTTAAGAAAATATTAATGAGCTGAAATCTCCAGGCAGCTGCTCTTTTGGCATTTTAGTACTCCTGAATCCATGTTGAGCAATGAAATGGCAAAGCAATTAACGCCCGATTGCAGTAAGGTGAGCTGCAACACTGCAGAACGTGGGTGCAGTGGCATCAGAAGCGACACAACTCTGGTGCAAAAACTGCAGCATCTGAGGATGCGGTAACTGAAGAAGTCAGCGGGAAAGGCTGCGCAGCAAACGCTGGGCTGGCGAGCGGCTCCAGTTAGCGCTATTAACCTGTTTTATGAGGATTTACTCAGCTATAAAAAGCAAAATACCCAGATAGTTCTAACAGCTTTAACTGGTCGCGGCACGGCTCTGAGCCGAGCCACCGAACCCTGGTGCCTGCGCAGCACCGAGGACCGCGGGGAAGGGCTGCTGGGGACAGACGGTCCGTCACGCAGCTCACCCCCATGCGACTGCCACGGCCTGGCCGCGGGCTGGGTCTCGCGCGCTGGGTACGAGACGGTGTAGACGGAAGGAGGGAGTCTTATTTTCTCCCTGTCTCCACAAGGAATGTTATCCTTCCATTTCTTGGCCGTGGGCAGGGGGGGTCTCTGAAGGGGGAGGCAGGGACAGGGGAAGCTCTCCCTCGTCTCCGAGGTGAGGACGCGGATGCGGGGGTCTGTGTGCATGCGGACATACGACTCTGGGGGAACAAACGGGGCCACTGGCTGCAGGGGCCTCTCTGGAAACGCCAGGCGAGTTTCCGAGCAGGTTCCCCCGCCGCCGCTGCCCCCAGGGCTCAGCACTTGCCCGCTGCAGGGCGCCGGGGCCAGCGGTGGCCGGTGAACCCCCCAGAAAGGGGGGAACTGGGTGTGAGAAAATGGCTGGCGAGCGCTTCCTGGCGCCCAGCGCTCAGCCCCCAGCTGAATGTGGGACGCCTTCAGGAAGGGAACACCCGTGAGGGGGGCCGGGATGGCCGGCACCACGCTGGCCGCCATGCCCGAGCAGGCGGGAGGCTTCGCGTGAGCTTCAGCAGCCGCTAGGCCGCGTCGCCATGGCGACGGCTCCGCCGCCTTCCCGGCGTGCCCCGCGCCAGCGCCAGGCGCGCCGTGACGTCATACCCCGGAAGCGTTGCTATGGCGGCGGGTGCGCTCGGCGGCCTGGTCGCCGCGCTGGAGACCTACCGCGGGCGCGACCGGGTGGTGAGTGGCGGGGCCGGCCCGGTGGGGCCCTGCCCGGCCCCGTGCGGCCGCGCCCTCACCGGGCTGTGCCTCCGCAGGTCCGTGCGCTCTGCTATGGCTGTCAGCTGGCGGGCGGGGCGCTGGCCGGGCCGCAGGCCCCGCCGTCAGGGCTGCCCGGGAGCCTCCTGGCCGTGTCGGCCCAGCTGAACGCCTGCCGCACGGCCCTGCGCCTCTTCGACGACTTCGCCATGCTCAGCTACAGCTGCAGCTACGGGCTGGGCCCCAAGGTGAGCGCGGGGCACGGGGTGCAGCAACAGGCTCCCCAGCCACGCCGCAGGCACCAAGGTGTGTCCCCCGTGCTCCCTGCAGGACGAGGACGGCCTGGTGCGGGGGCTGTCGGTGCTCTGCAACCTGGCTAACCAGCTCTACTATCCCTGCGAGCACGTCGCCTGGGCGGCTGACGCCGGCGTCCTCCGCGTCAGCTCTCAGAAGTGGTGGACTCTGAGCATGGCGCTCTGGGCCTTCTCCCTGCTCCTGGGCATCCTGCGGTAAGGCTGGCTGGGGTGCCGCAGGCCGGACAGGGAATGAACCGTGTCCCCTGTGATCAGGCTAAAATGAAGCCCCTCTCAGCTGTAGAAGGGTGCTCTTCCTCACGGATGTGGTTAACGCTAGAGAAAAAACCCTCCCCTTCAATGCTATAGGAGAAATAACTCTGTTCTTTTCAGGTCCCTGAGAATCTTGTTCCAGTTAAGAAGAAAGCTGAGGCAGCACAAGGGGTATGACTTCCCTCCTTGGCTATACAGCTATTTTAACCCAAATGTATCTGTTCTCATTTGTGAGCTATCGCTAATTATTGTTGCGTTATGGGCCATCAATAATATTACGCTTGCTTCCAGCAGTACATCTTCGCCTCTGAGTCGAAAGGAAATGAAAGCCCAAGTGAAGGCTGAAGTTTTGAGCATCCTCACAGACACGGCAGATCTCTCCAACGCAATCCACTGGCTGCCTCCAGGCTTCCTTTGGGCTGGACGCTTTCCTCCATGGCTAGTAGGTCTCTTGGGGACCGTATCTTCCCTGATTGGTATCTACCAAGCATCTAGAGGAGGAAATTCTGAAGCTGTGTAAACCGTAATTAAGCTTCAGGAGCCCATTTTTTACATGGTAAAAATGCCTTTAGTGTGGCAGGGTGTATTTTAACTTTCTGGTGTCGATGATTGTGGTTCCACACATCCTGTAATTGGGACTGTAGTCAAGATGTCTATTACAGAGTGGATTGTTTGCGGTTAACAATTTTTATCACTCTTCATCAGAGAAATATTTCAGGTGAATCCTCTGAAAGTCAAGAAATCTCCTAGGATTGGTAAAATAGAAGGTGAAAAAAGTCACTTCTGTCCTTCCTTCCTATGTCCCAAAAGACAAATGCAACCCTCCCGTCTTCGCTGTCACTTAAAAGTGCACAAAGCCAGCGTTAGGGCAGAGGAACGGCCACGGTTCTGTCGTGCAAAACTTCTAAGGGATGGATCCTGCGAGTTCCAGCTCCAGGCTCAGCGCTTTGTGCCTCCGCTGACCCAGGAATCATGGAATTTTCTCCGTCAGATGTTTTGGTGTTTGAGCCCAGAGCAGATGCCCCAAGCGCGAACAGGAGCAAGCGGCTGAAGGAGGTGGTTGGGTTATTTTGTTTGCCATGCTTGTGTTTCTTTAGAAAGAAGCAGCAGCTGTAAGCAGTGCCTTGCGAAGCTTTCTTCTACTCTCTGTTACTCATTTAAGGAGAAATACTGGAGGTCGAGACTCCAGTTAAACCAGAAGCTGCGCTGAGGCTCCAGCTGTGCCTTTACAGAGTGCCACCGGGTGGAGCTCTTCCACCAGGCTCTGGCAGCAGCCAACGGAATGTTTTGTGTTTTTTTTTTTTTTAAAAAAAAAAACAGCAGCAAATTTATTAATCACCTTTCAAAGCACCAATCAAAGCAATGCCAGGATGAGTTTTACAGTTCTATTTCTAGGCGGTGCCAATAATAAACAAGAGGAATGCTTCAAAGGTGGCCTTGAGTGATCGTTGCTTCCGATAACTGGGCAAATGTTCTTTATCTGGTTCTAGAAAGCTCCAGAGTGCCTAGGCGACAGAAAAGGTTATGCTGCGTTGGCTGCAGCTCCCCATCTGTTACCAGCCGTCCTTCTCCCGAAATAATTCAGAGCACCTGACTAACTGTCATGGAAATGCATCTTTTGAAAACAGTTCTGCTTAGTCTGCGTGGTGCTGGTGCTCTCTGCAACGCAGTACGGCAGGGACCCCATTTCCAGGAGGTTTGAGCTCTTTTTTGTTGTTGTTGTTTTTGGCACGGACACATGAAACTATCTCCTGCCCGTATTCAAAGAGCAGAGCGATACTCTTTATCCTGCGCCCTGTCCTTGCTGTTTATTTGGACCTTTACCCCGCCAAGTGACACAGAGGACGCCTTCCTGGCTGTGCTCAGAATTTGGGGTCAGATTTACAGGTTTAGTCTGTAGCTATTGCCCCGTCCCGGCACCGGCTGCAGAGGCCCCTGCTGAAATTTAGTGGTTTTTAATAAGAAATCGGATTCTCTTTATATTCTTAACCTCACTAAAAAAAAAAAATATCCAACTACACACATCTCTGATGCCAAATTAGCGAAACTAAACCAGACTTCTAATTTTTGTGTAGAGAAAGGACACGGTAAACGGGCCTAAGCACGTTTGCTTCATCCACTGCTCCTCCGTCTGAGAAATTTCAAGACTGCAGCTGGCGAAGCGCAGGATGAACTGAAACGGGCAAAGATGAAGCAAAATCTAGTAATTCAGAAACTTCTGAAATTCCTATTTTCTGTGGAGTGGTTTTGGTTCCCACTGACACGGAACATTTAAGCACCTGTGGTGGCTGCTGCTGCTGACCGCCCAGGGCAGCACTCATGCTTTTTGGGCACAAGGCCTTGCGCAGACAGACCCCGATTTCCCCAAAACCTGGGGGGTTTTTCACCTTTTTTCTGCCGCGGCCGCCAGCCCAGCCCAGCTCCTGCTTTGCCCCACGCAGGGACACGTTTGCTGAGCAG